>CM066989.1:81307094-81480818 GCA_033977485.1 Hydrangea macrophylla
CCCAAACAACCTCTTAGTTAGTAACTATATGTGTATAGGTGCCATGTGATGAATTAGCGAGGGAAAGTGATGGATCCCACTTGTTCAACCAATTTTGGTGATTGGGTGAGGAAAATTGTTTTCCATAATTAATTATCATTAGATTGCTAGATATGCAATTTCATCATTTAATTTACTAATTTAATAAATTAATTTATTACTTTATCGTTAATAAATTAATGTGACATTAATTTATTAATTTATCACGTATTTGGAAACTATTTGAGATACAAAATTTTGAATGCATGGCATTACTTCCTCTAAAATGGAATAAAAATGGTACACCCACATCTAAATCCACACATTTGAACGCTTTTATTGCTTTAAGAAATATATACTATTTTTTATGCATATCATCTAACTCCACCCACAATGTATCTTTTTAAATGACTAAAAGATATTACACAAAGAGTAATATTTGAGGCACTAATAACATCCACTAACACTTACTAACACACTCTATCTCTCTCCTAATGGCACTGTGTGTTCGCAGTGGATCCCATTGTACTACTAGGGGAGAGATAGAATATGTTAGTACGTGTTAGTGGATGTTGTTAGTGCCCCTAGCATTGTCCTTACACAAATTTGAAAATGTCAAATTAGGCAATTTTCCCTTTCAATAATTATTTGTCAATGATTTCATAATTTAAAAACTTTTATTGACCTATATGTAATTTTAGGACTTTTGTTGCCTTATAAGTTAACTCAGCCGCCATTGTGTTTGACCTGTTCATAATTTAAACATAATTTAAATACTTTTATTCAATTATATGTAATTTTAGAAATTTTGTTGCCTAATAAGTTAAGTAAGCCACAATTTTTTCATAATTTAAATACTTTTATTGACCTATATGTAATTTAAGGGATTTTGTTGCCTAATAAGTTAAGTCAGCCGCAATTTTTCATAATTTAAATACTTTTATTGATCTATATGTAATTTAAGGAATTTTGTTGCCTAATAAGTTAAGTCAGCCGCAAATTTTGACAATATCACCAAAAAATAACAATTAAAAAGTAAGAACAAACAAATTTTTATTTTTTTTTTCACAGCCCAAAATTTAGAGTTGAAATTACCAAACAGGACAAAAGAAATAGGCAAAGTACGAAATTGGAGAAATTAATTTCAAAATCGCACGCCAACCGAGACATTCACACCTTTGTATATGTTAAAAGATATATATATATATATATATATATATGTGAGGCTTGTAATTGTGAGCTAAGATTGGTTATGAGAATGGCTCTCTGGTTCATCTTCAATTTTTAGTTTGTGAATTTTTTGTTTTTTTTCTCTAAAGTGTAGGGTGTTGGATAAAAATGTGGTTTTGGGTAAAAATGTGGTTTTGGGCCATGTTTAAAGTCTAATAAAAGTGGGACCTATTTAGAATTTCAGTGGAGTCCTTATAGATTTGTCTTCTCCTCCATGAGGAGATGAAGTTTGGATATTCACATGTCCAAAATTATTGATGGGTGAATAAGAAATTAATGCGCAATGGTTGCCCTTACAAGGAGTTGATGAAATGGAAAAGGTTCACAAGCCTTGTCTCACATAGTAAAACTAGAAGAAGTCTTTAGTATATTTATAAGGCTACTTCATGTTTTGGGTTTGGGCCCTAAGGGGTACCAAGTTTTGTAGAAGGGGGAGGACCTAAGACCCTTTGGGGTTTACTCCACGCGCGCGCTGCCTTCCGGCCAGGTCGGGGTCGTGGGTGCGGGTGCGACCCACACACAGTATTTCTTTTTAGACACTTCAAATTTAGATTTTTCAATTTCTATATTGAGAGACCCTTGAAATTTCTGCACACATGTTTTGCATTGCAGAAACCTAGACACATCTTTTCTAGACTATTCTTCAATTCCTCTTCCAATTCGTATTTTTCCACAGAGAGAGTTGCAGACATAGTTGGTTCGCCGAAGCAATCGAACACCGTGTTTGTCGACTGCTGTTACTTACCGCTATATCCTGGGAGACAGACGCCGGAGATATCTTCAAGTACTTTTGGTGAGGCGACGAATTTGTTTTAAGGAAATTGTGTATATATCACAGGCCTCGGTTTGATCTTATTTTGCTTCAATTTTCCAGTTTTACTTTCTGTTTACATATTGTAATTCTGATTTCTGTTGCTAGTTATAATTGTTATTATCAATATAATTTTGTACTGCTTCTGTTTTTGTATTCAAACAGTTTGTTGAATATCAACAATATTTCTAACAAACTTAAAATAGATTCGGTTTTTTAATTGTAAAAATAAATAAATTTATTAAACTATTAAACAGAAGCAGTTTTATTTCATAGGAAAAGGAAAAAAACAAAATTTATTAAACAGAATTTATTTTCAGTTTCAATTCTGAAAGTAATTATAAGGAAAGGATCCAATCCTTTTTCTTATCTTGGACTTAATTTTACTTTGATAATATTTTCCGAAATGGCAAATGAGATTGGGAACACTGCTGCGAACCCTGTTGCGACCGACGGTGCTACTGGCTCCAACACCGTGGTGATTGGATCGATCCCTGTGAAGGTTCCTTCAATCCAAACGGTTCCTGTAAACGGGGAGAAACCCGAAAAATTTAATGGCGTGGATTTCAAGTGATGGCAGCAAAAGATCCTGTTCTATCTTACTACCTTGAACCTTGCGAGGTTCTTGAAGGAAGATGCTCCTGTTTCTAATGACAATGAACAAGATCGAGAGGTTGTGCTAGCCATTGATGTTTGGAAGCACTCGGACTTTCTGTGCCGGAGGTGTATAGTGTTAAGACCACTACTAAGGAATTGTGGGAGTCCTTAGACAGAAAGTACAAAACCGAGGATGCCGGGTCAAAAAAAATTGTAGTAGGGAGATTCCTCGACTATAGGATGGTGGACTCAAAGACTGTGATCAGTCAAGTTCAAGAGCTGCAAGTGATCTTGCATGAAATCCATGCTGAAGGGATGACCTTGAGTGAAACCTTTCAGGTTGCTGCAATTATTGAGAAACTGCCCCCTGCTTGGAAGGAGTTCAAGAACTACCTAAAGCACAAGCGAAAGGAGATGAAAAATTGAAGATCTCATTGTTAGACTTCGAATTGAGGCAGACAACAAAGGGGCTGACCAAAAAGTGGGAAATAATATTGTGGCCAAGGCTAATGTGGTTGAGCATAGTCAAAGTTCAAGCGTGAAGAAGAAATCATTTTTTGGCAAGGGTACAAAATGGGGCCAAAATGTGGTATCGCCAAGAAGCCTAAATTTCAATTTCAAGGAAAGTGCTACAACTGTGGCAAAACTGGACACTGTGCTTCTGAGTATCGTCTGCCACAAAAGAAAGTCAAGAAAAATCAAGAGGCTAACATAGCAAAATTAGACTACATTTCAAGGGATGTTTCAGAAATCAATATGTCCACTGTGGTGTCTGAAGTGAACTTAGTGGGCTCAAACCCAAAGGAATGGTTGATAGACACTAGTGCCACTCGCCACATATGCTCTGACAAAGCGATGTTCACTTATTTCGAGCCAATGAATAATGGTGAGAAAATATTCATGGGCAACTCAGCCTCTTCTGATGTGAAAGGTTAAGGAAAGATAATTCTGAAAATGACTTCAGGGAAAGAGCTAAATTTGAACAATGTCCTATATGTGCCTGAAATTTTCAATAACCTAGTGTCTGGTTCTCTTCTGAGCAAGCATGGCTTCTGTATGGTTTTTGAGTCAGACAAGGTGGTGCTGACTAGCTGGGATGTATGTGGTAAAGGGGTATATGAGTGATGCGCTGTTTGAACTCAATGTAATGACTATTGTGCCAAATAACAATATCAATAAAATGAGTACCTCTTCTGCTTACTTGCTTGAGTCTTCTAATTTTTGGCATGGTAGACTAGGACATGATAATTTTAATTCTTTGCGAAGATTAATTAAATTAGACCACATACCCAGCTTTCATATTGATACAAGTTATAAATGTGAAACTTGTGTTGAAGCAAAGTTAATAAAGACTTCATTTCAATCAATAGAAAGAAGCACTGAACCATTGGAATTAATCCACACTGATGTATGTGATTTAAAAATGGTTCAATCTAGAGGTGGTAATAAGTATTTTATTACTTTTGTTGATGATTTTACTAAATATTGTTATGTGTATTTGCTAAAAAGTAAGGATGGAGCTTTGGATAAGTTCATTCTATATAATACAGAGGTTGAAAATACTCTAAGCAAAAAAATTAAGGTGTTGAAAAGTGATAGGGGTGGTGAATATGTAGCACCATATGGTGAGTATTGTGCACAACATGGAATTATTCACCAAACCACTGCGCCTTATTCACCTCCATCAAATAGAGTTGCTGAAAGGAAAAATCGTACCTTAAAAGAAATGATGAATGCTATGTTAATCAGTTCTGGATTGCCACAGAACTTGTGGGGGGAGGCAATTCTCCCTGCAAATTACATTTTAAATAAGGTACCTCGAAAGAAAGTTGATCAAACCCCGTATGAACAGTGGAATGGTCAAAAACCTTCCTATAAATTCTTACGAATGTGGGGGTGTCTTGCAAAGGTTCTTGTATCTACTCCTAAGAAAGAGAGAATAGGTCCAAAAACTGTTGATTGTTTATTTATTGGCTATGCACATAATAGTAGTGCGTATCGATTTCTTGTACATAAATCTGAAAATCCAGATATACACAAGAACACGATCATGGAGTCTAGAAATGCATCATTTTTTGAGAATGCATTTCCTTGTAAAGAGGAATATAGTTCTAAAAAATGCACATTTGAGACTATTGGGGAAAATAGTAAAACCCAAGAAAAAAATGTTGATGTTGAGCCTAGACATGAGAAAAGGGTTAGAACATCAAAATCCTTTGGTCCAGAATTTCTAACCTGCTTGTTAGAAAGTGAGCCTCAAAGCTATAATGAAGCTATAAGATCACCAGACGGTCCATTATGGAAAGAAGCAATTAAGAGTGAAATTGATTCCATCTTACAAAGCCGTGCTTGGAAACTGTTAGATCTACCTCCCGGTTGTAAGCCTTTGGGATTTTCAAAAGGAAAATGAAAATGAATGGCACTATTGATAAGTATAAGGCAAGACTTGTGATTAAAGGGTATAGACAAAAAGATGGTCTAGACTACTTTGACACATTCTCCTGTAACGAGAATAACATCCATTCGAATGATTATTGCAATTGCAGCTCTGCGAAATCTCAAAATACACCAAATGAATGTTAAGACTGCCTTTCTTAATGGAGATTTGAATGAAGAAATTTACATGGAACAATCCGAAGGGTTTTCTGCTCCAGGGCAAGAAAAGAAAGTATGCAAGTTTGTTAAATCATTGTATGGCTTAAAGCAAGCTCTAAAACAATGGCATGAGAAATTTGACAAAGCTATGATATCTAGTGGATTTAAGATCAATGAGTGTGACAAATGCGTTTATGTCAAAGACGCCAATGATGGCTATGTAATCTTGTGTCTTTATGTGGATGACATGCTCATTGTGGGAAGTAATGATAAAATTATTAACTAAGAAAATGTTGAATTCTAAATTTGACATGAAAGATATGAGACTTGTTGATGTTATATTAGGCATCAAGATCTCTAGAAATACAAATGGCCTTGTGTTCTCATAGTCACATTATGTAGACAAGATTCTAGAGATGTTCAACAAGTCTGATACGAGTATAGCAAAGACGCCTGTAGACTTAAGTCTACATCTATCTAAGAATACAGGTGAGAGTGTTTCTCAACTGGAATATTTCTCAAGTGATAGGAAGCTTGATGTACTTAATGAGTTGTACGAGGCCTGACATTGCGTATTCAGTTAGTAAACTGAGTAAATACACGAGCAATCCAAGAAATGAACATTGAAAAGGGAGAGTGAGAATACTTCAGTATTTACGATACACTCGTGATCATGGGTTGCACTACATGTGTCATGACCCATCCCGCTACGGACGAAAATAGGACATGTGGCATGCCACCGAGGCTCGTCCAATTTATTCTATAACTCTAGCAGCGGAAAAAAAAAAAACTCTTTAAAACAAAGTTCATTTTGGAAAAAAAAACAAAACATTGAACTATGAGTCCGTAAAATCCGTATCAATTGAAAGAGTTCATTATATTTCAAATTAACCATAAAAGTGTTATTAGGGACCCCAAATGTACCCTAAAAGCAAAATAGAACATTTTAATATTTTCCAAAAAAGGTACTTCCTTTGTAAAAACACTATTCCCGGGCAGCCCACTTTTGCCTATTTTTATTTTTTTGAAAACGTCGCAAACACGACAGAACTCAACATACAAATTCCCAATCATTCTGAAACTTTAACAAATGTATATAAACATATTAGACATCATGTCTAAGTTTTGAAAACATTAACGGAACGAGTCAAAGACTCGTTTGGATCAAATCTCATGAGTGCTACCACAAATTCATAAAAACATGAAATTCAACGTGTTAAACATTAAGACACGAACTCAAGAGTTCCAAGTCACTTCCAACCAACTTAAAAAGGTTTTCAAAAGAATATTATATCAACTCAATAATTACCAGAGCTTCTATGATTCGGTTACAAAAATCTATACCCCAATTCCTCCGAATGATCCAAACGGCCTCATCCCTCGCATTCCATCTTTCCTTTCTTGATACCTGCAATGGAGTAAATCTCCATTGCTCAACTATATGCTAAATGTACAATTCTAAACATGTGCAGATAGGCAACTCATGCTTTAAACATCTAAATCACATAATTTAGTCTCTGGGGAGAGAGATACGCATTCATTCGGTATATCGGCAAGTCTTAAATCTTAAACCGCGATGCCAATGGTTAGCCAAAGATTACTCAACCATTGCATCCATCTGCTCTAGTTGGCCACTTCCCACACCAAGCAAGTAGTCGTCACTACTATAACTCTCAAACTTCGAGAGGCGTACCCCGGCATGAAATTACACCAAACTCCCCTTTGACCCACATAGACATTTAGCATACTCACATAACCATATCACCATGCTTTTCAATACGTACTCGCCAAAATTAACGGGCCTATTTTAACACATGAATTTTGCCCGGATCACAATTTCATACACAATATCCAAAGCATCCAAAATTGTCTATATAACACAAGTTCGGAATTCATACCTCGAGCAATCGTCCTATAACTTTGAGGAAAAGCACTAGTAGCCCGATTAAACGTCGGATCTCCGATTATGAGTAATTTCTACAAGTATTTACATGTCTTTTTTCCAAATTTCCATAAGTTAGATTTTTGGAAAAACTTAGCCAAACGAGGCCTAAGTGGTATCCAAATGTAGCTTTTACCTCAAGGAGCTCGAATATGAAATTTGGTTGAAAGCTGACGGACGAACGGTCGCCGTTTGTCGTCGGGAAGATCGTATGATCAAATCTCCTCTCTCTAGATATTTTGTAAGTTTGGATGATAATGAAATTTCATCCGCTACTATATATATAGGCACGACTCCCGGGAATTGCGTTTACCTCCCTACGAGTTCCCAAAACTTCTAATTAATTCATGAAACGTCGCACACGTCCATTTTATGACTAGTTGAAACTCCAATTTATAAAAGTTTTTGTCTAGGTTCCGTTTGGGTCCGAAAATCACGTTCCGAAACTAATTTCTTGAAATCTCTAGTCCACCTACCTTTTATGCCACGCATCACTCACGTTCTCACTACAGTATTCACAATGATCTAAGATAGGATCAAACTACCAAAAATTATACAAAACAGGTATAATTACTATTCATGAAAATCAGGTAAAGTCAAATAATATTTAAAGTCACATAAATGTCATTTACTCATGTCAATCCCTCATTGATTATCAAATCTCTGTGCCCTCGATTGACACTCACTGTTGACCCACGTCAACCACATCCACAATTATCAATCAATATTAATAATTCACAATAAATCAATTTTGTATTTTAAAATAAATAGATTTCTCAGGACGGGTGTGACAATATGAGATATCCAGCTGTATTAGAAGGATACAGTGATGCAAACTAGATATCGGATATGAAAGATTCAAAGTTAACAAGTGGATATGTTTTCACACTTGGTAGTGCAGCTATTTCTTGAAAATCTTCAAAACAAACTTGTATTGCTAGATCGATAATGGAATCAGAATTCATTGCGCTAGATAAGGCAGCGGAAGAAGCTGAATGGCTTTGCCATTTTGTCGAAGATATTCCAAGATGGTCGAAACATGTGCCAGCAATTTGCATACATTGTGATAGCTAGTCTGCTATTGGAAGGGCACAAAGCAATATGTATGATGGTAAGTCAAGACATATTCGTTGAAGACACAACACCATAAAATAACTACTCTCAAGTGGAATTGTCACGATTGACTATGTAAAGTCAAAGGACAATATTGCGGATCCGTTAACCAAAGGGATAAATCGAGATTTAGTTAATGATTCATCTAAAGGAATAGGACTAAAGCCAATGGCAATACAAGGTACCGGAATGGAAACCCAACCTAGTTGACTGGAGATCCCAAGATCTAGGTTCAAAGGGACAACCTAATTTCACGTACCTGAGAATCACTGAGAAGAAATGTTCTTCTGTCCATTTCTATGATACAACAGTGATACATGCATAGTGTGAGGGTAAGCTTAGCTTTTAATGACTATGTGCGTTGGTATTGCCAAGCAGAGTATAGCAGGATACTCGAAACTAGTCATCTATGTGAATGAGAAGTGGGGCCGCTTCTAAAAGAATTTGAGGCAAAATTCTTTGATAAACATTCATTGAACTAGGCGAGTGTTCAGGGCCCAAATGTACACAAGTGTAAGAACTAAACTATGTTTGGAAAGCTCCTATGTGAGGTCTATCGATTGTTTACATTAACGGCAATCAGTTCAAGACTACACGTTCACTGGTCAGCCAGTAAATCTGATAGATTATCACAAAGCTATCTGTCCTATTGCAGGAGTGATCCGTTGTGCTCTCTTTTATCGAGTCTACGATGTCTCACATCGTTTCAAGTAATTTCATTCATGTGGGGGGTTGGATAAAAATGTGGTTTTGGGCCTTGTTTAAAGCCAAATAAAAGTAGGACCCACTTAGAATTTGAGTGGGGTCCTTATAGATTTGTGTTCTCCTCCATGAGGAGATGAAGTTTGGATATTCACATGTCCAAAACTATTGTTGGGTGAATAAGAAATTAATGCGCAAAGGTTGCCACTTACAAGGAGTTCTTGAAATGAAAAAGGTTCACAACTTGCCTTGTCCCACATAATAAAACTAGAAGAAGTCTTTAGTGTATTTATAAGGCTACTTCATGTTTTGGGTTTGGGCCCCAAGGGGTACCCAGTTTTGTGGAATGTGGAGGACTTAAGGCCCTTTGGGTTTACTCCACACACGCGTGCGTCGCCGCCATCCGGTCGACCGTACCGAGCTAGGTGGTAGTGGGTACGGGTGCGACCCACACACAATATTTCTTTTTAGACCCCCCAAGTTTTAGATCTTTCAATTTCTGTATTGAGAGATCCTTGGAATTTCTGCACATTTTTTGCATTGCAGAAACCTTTGGGATTTCTAAACTATTGTAGAGATTGAACAGTTTGTTGTGGTTACAGAAATTGAAAAGGCTCTGTTCATACTATAAATCCCTTATCTCTCCCTCAGTCTAGACTCACCTTTTCTAGACTGTTCTCCAATTCCTCTTCCAATTCGTATTTTCCAGAGAGAGAGAGAGTTGCAGACATAGTTGGTTCGCCGGAGCAGTCGAACACCGCGCTTGTCGACTGCTGTTAGTTACCGCTGTATCCTGGGAGATAGACGCCGGAGATAGACTCAAGCACTTCTGGTGAGGCGGCGAATCTGTTTTAAGGAAACTGTGTATATATCACAGGCCTCGGTTTGATCTTATTTTGTTTCAGTTTTTCCAGTTTTGCTTTCTGTTTACATATTGTAATTCTGATTTCTGTTACTAGTTATAATTGTTATTATCAATATAGTTTTGTACGGCTTCTGTTTTTGTATTCAAACTGTTTGTTGAATATCAACAATATTTCTAACATGGGGTTGGGGGCCGGAATAGGAAAAGCAATGAACGTTTAGAGTTGGGGATGAGAAAGAGAGATATGTCCCAATATGGTTTGTAACATATATCGCGTTAGAAAATTCAATGACACATCCTAGTTAATTCTTTAGGAGTAAACTTTTAAAGTTCAAATTGATTTTGATACTTAAACTCTTTTATGGATAAAACTTCGCACATAACTTTCACACAAACATCTTATTCATAATCCACAAAACTGTCTATCTCTCTCCTGTGTCACTGTGGTATCCACTGACATCACAGGATGACATAGGAGAGAGATTAACACAGTTTTTATGGATTGTGAACAAAAAGTTGTGTGAAGTATTATTCCTCTTTTATCTATGCTGATTTTAAAGAGTAATGTTATGCTTCTCAAATTCAAATCCTAAAAATTCATCCCAAATGATGTTGTAGTGGGCCCACTGAATTTTAATTGGAGGAAGTTCATGAAGTGACCCCACAGTGGTCTCCAATCAAATTCCCACAGTGGTCTCCAATCAAATCCATTAATTGGTCTCATTGCCACTTCATTTGATATGAGTTTTTGGGATTTGGATGACATTACTCGATTTTAAAACTTATTCCCTTAGAACCTTTTTAAGAGAAATCTTAATACTTTATTAGATATTAGATCATGAGTAATATTTGGGTGACAAACACTTTTTACAAACACACTCTAAGTGGTCCCCACAGTGCCACCCAAGATGGGGCCAAACTAAGCCTTAATGAGGTATCAATGACTTTATTGCAATTCGTCTTTTTTTTTAATTTTTTCATACATATAAATTTGGCATACATAAATATTAAGTGAAAATTCACTGAACTCGTACATGTTTTCTTCCTAAAAAACATGAAGTTAAACTTAACATTCGTGTACTCGTTCAGTGGGATATCACTTAGTAGGTTAAGTGAAAATTCACTAACTATCCTAAAAGTCACTAGAAGTAACTCTCTAGAGTTTAAGGTCTAATTTGATACTTACTTTGTTAAAAAGTCACTCAAGTGTTAATTTAAGTAAAATTTCACTTAATATTCATGTATAAGTTCAGTGAAATTTCACTTAACATTTATGTATGTAAAAACATGAAATTTCACTCTATCTTTTTTTTTTTTTTCCTCTTTCATATTAAACAATGCATATTTCGTTTAAAAAAAAAAAATCAAATTTCACAAATTAATTATAAAGCATAGTTTGCGACTCAAACAAATGCAAAATTCTTGTGAAATTTCACTAAAACTCTCATTAAGAACAAAGTGAATATTCGGTTTTTTTTTTCTTACAACATATCAACTTGACATACGTGAATATTACGTGAAAATTTAATAACCCAT
Organism: Hydrangea macrophylla; assembly: GCA_033977485.1. Lineage (NCBI taxonomy): Eukaryota > Viridiplantae > Streptophyta > Magnoliopsida > Cornales > Hydrangeaceae > Hydrangea > Hydrangea macrophylla. The sequence continues at coordinate 81,318,504 of CM066989.1, forward strand.
ACACGAATATTACGTGAAAATTCTATTAGGTTCGTCTGGAACATGACATGTAAAAATAAGAGTTTTTTTTTTACTCAAAAGGTATCAATAATGGTACTAGTTTTGTAGCTCTCGTCGACGCGATTCCAATGGTATAAAATTTGTAAAAAACAGAGTTGTAGAGCAAAAGTTATGGAGGTTTAAAGTTTAAAAAACATTTTCGAAATAAATATCATATGGTACAGCCACTCACACGGTGTGAGTGGCTGAAACCAAACAAGGGCGTGTGAGGGGGCGTGAGAGTTGGGGGTTGTGCATGAGATTTTCTGTAGTGCGTGCACTTATACCGTGTGAGCACTGTATTAGATTCCTTCTGTCCTTTTTAGAAAGTGGTCAAATCAATTGGAGTTTAAAACTTTTGAGAGTTATTTGTGGGATTTTCCAACAATTATCTAAAATTATAAATAAGAAATTAATTTAGAATCTCATTTTTTATTTTATCTGTCAAAATAGAGTAATATTATCTGTTGACAGATAGATAAATATAAAATTAAACAATCAAATTTTTTTTATTTTTTGGTCTTTTGGAATATTTTAATTTTTATATTGCATGTATTTCTTCGAGATCTATGCAATGAGCGTGAAAATTTTACAAAAAAAATAAACGTTGTAGCCTGATTTTGAGATTTTATTATCTAACATAGGATATTATTTGTCTTATCCGTCTACAGACAAATAATATTATATGTTTATTTTAACGGCGATAACTTTATCAACTTTTGAGCTTTTGGGTTTTTTTTTTTTTTTTTTGATTCCCTGTAATTTTTCGAGATTTATGTACCTATGTTGCCAATTTTATAAAAGGGATATGCTTTTGTTATATTTGGTTTTTTTTTTTTTTTTTTTCATGGTCAACATTGATTTTGGTTGATAGATCTCATATTGCTGATTTCAAAATATCAAATTTTACGAAAAACGAATTTGTGGAACAAAAAAATTATAGTAATTTGAAATTATTTAGACATAAAAATGAAAGTATTGTAAATTTTAGATTGAAAGAGTTTTATGTGAGAGGGTTATGACCCAAACTCCCAACTAGTTTATTTTGTCCAAAATTACGGGATTGAAGTGTTCACTTTTTAAAGCACAAGAATAAAGTAAAAAACAATCTAATCAGATGATAAAATATAACTAACCTATATTATAATTTGGGGAGAATAATACCTTACAGGAATCACCCTTGGAGTCGGCGGTGCTTCGAGGCGGTGATGGGGCAAGTGCAGTGACAGTGGTGAATCCCGGCCGGTGATTATGTTTTTGGCGGAGAGGCTGTGAGGGAGACAAGATAGACAAAGGGAGAGGCACACAAAACGTGAGAGAGAGAGAGAGAGTTTCAGTTTCCTGAGATCTCAAGGTAATTAGTGATAATTACTCCACCGCTATATGAACATAGCTCTGTTTGTCCACACCAATGAAATTATTGCTTGGCCAAGCTAGGCCCCACTGCATTGTCGGCTTGTGCTTCAATTATTATTCCCTGTGCTTGACTTGGGATTAGCTAAACTTTATTGAATTTTTGGAGCACTTGATTTAAATTGACATTAATCAACAATTTCTTTTACTGCAAATTAAAAAAAATCAGTATCAAGACTAATGACTTAGTGGTAAGGTTTGGATTAGGGGTGCCAATTGGGTCGTGGTTATAATCATCTCGGATTATAATCGTGTCATTTTTAAACGTATCATAATTGTGTCGGGTCATACACGGATCACTTTCTAACATGTGTAAGGGTGTTATCGGTTCGCATTTTTTTTTTCTTCAATTTTTTCATGTTTTGAAATCCAATCGAAGTGGTCGGTTCAGTCGATTTTTTTGGCTTTTGGTCGTTTTTGTCAATTTGGGCGATCGAATCGGTTTTTTATTTGTAGTTAATTTTAAGAAAACCGACCGGTTAGCTCGGTTTGGTTAGTCAAAAAAAGCTTACAGCCCTACTAAGAATACAAATAAGTCTTCCCATCAAATATATCAATTATTAACACGTATTACGTATCATCTTAAATACCAAAATACTACATATATAATAATATCTAACTATTATAAACTTGACACCCAAGCGCATTCAAACAAAATGAATAAGAAGAAATATAATTTTTAGTAGATGTATAAACAAATTTCTATTTACTAATTTTATTTGTTTGGTAAGTGGTAACTATTTTTTTTTTTGGGAGCAAAAAAAAAACTAAAGTTTATATTTAAAATTTTTATTTTTTGAAATAAATATTTTTTATTCTTATTTATATTATTTGTATTTTAGACTTTCAGATTATTAAAAATTATTTTTAGAACTAAAAAAAATGTCCCAATCGTACCTAATTGAGTCAAATGGATTTACCCGCTTAAACGATGACCCAATCCGTTTATTAACCGTGTCAAACAAATTATGGGTCACTCAAACCCATTTATTTTTGCATCAAATTACCGTATAAGGTCGAAAATTACCACCCAAGTTACTATTTCACCTACAGCTACATGTGTTTCGATGTTTGAGTCTCGTGTAATTTATGGGGTGGGACAGCTTAACAAAAGTATCAAAAATTTAGAGAGAGGAAACGTGAAAGTAAAACACTTTTCCTAGCACAAGGAAATTACAAGGGTAGGCCCACTTAAATAATTGATGATGAGAGAGAAAGAGAGAGGCAGAGAGCCAATTATTTTCCAAGTCTGGGTCCCACTTGACAATTGATCCAAGGGAGGTGTATATGCCTCAGCTTATTATTCCATGTACTTTGACTTGATTTAGGCTTAGTTGATCATCCTGTGGCTTTTGAAAATTAATTTATGAAATTTATTATTAAATTATTTGTTAATTTTGTGTAAGTGATATATTATTTTTTAAAAAGGTATCATGAAATTAAAAAACAACTTTGAGCTTTTAAAAGCTCTAAAATGAAGATTTTAAAAGTTTCTCTCAAAAAAGTCTTAAGTTAAATTTTTATAAAATTCATAAATTAGTTACCAAACAAATTAATATAAAATTATGCTTAAAAAAAAAACACCAAAATGAGTGCCAAACTTAAGTCTTGTGATAAACTTTATCGAATATTTGGGGCTTTGCTTCATATTGACATTAATGAACAAGTTGACGTTAATGAAACACTTTCTTTTACTGCAAATGAAAAACAAATGATTATCGATCAGACCAATCCATTGTCTAGTAGTAAGAGAGGATAAGTGAAAGTGGATTAGACTTCAGTAAAATTATTTCAGTACATTTTGTTACATTTATTTCATGTATTTTTAAAAAGTTGTTTTAAGAAAATAAAATATTAAAAAAATAATTTTAAAATTATAAGAAAAACATAACAAAATGTATCGAAGTAATTTTACTGAAGTCTTTTCTAAGCTAAAGTAACAGACCTAAAGAGAAGAGTAATGATATCTTTATCAGATCATTTATCCCAAAATATGGTTCTTCATCAGATTTTTCTCCCAAAATATGGTTCTTTATCAGATTTTTATCATGAATAGTGTCAAGTTACTATGCATAATAAAGACCCCATAAATGAAGAAGTCACCCATTTTCCCTCCTTTACGAAATGTCAGTGTCATTTCCATTTTTTCCCTGGTGATTCATTACATGGAAGTAATATTTGAGAGTTTTACACAGTGGTGATGTGAGGGCTGAGATGTTGAAATTTCTCCATTAATAATTCGGAAAAATCTAACATACATCCTTTTAAAAGGGGTGGATGTCAACCCTACAACATGTGGCTTATGTTTAGTCACATCATTAAAATTATTAAAATTAGTTATGAGAAATGTGGCTCTGTTATGAGAAATGTGACTTCGTTGTTATGAGATCGAAATATGGTTCTATTATGAGGGGGTTGACATCCACCCCTTTTCTAAATAGGCGTAATATAGTCTGACCTAATAATTATATTCTCCCCTGCACAATGGAGTAGGCAAATTGTCAAACTACTTAAATTCATGTGATTGCTTTTATTTACCAATTTTATAGCAATTCCAATTTATTGGAATTCCTTGAATTTTTAGAGATTTAATTAATCATCCATTTATAGGTTGTTTTGGAAACAATGCATCAATTATGTGGTTCATAAACATATAAGTTCTATAAATTTAATGTTTGGTGAATTCTTATCTCTTACAAAGGAGTTCATGTCCATTCTAATGAACATCTTAAATTTACTTATTTTTCTGACCAACATAATTCTCGTTAATATAAGAACCAGATAGAAAAGTTTACTTGGATTGAAGTAAGTCGTATTTTAAGGCTTTTCTTTGTTTCTTGGATTTATTAAGGGAAAAAATAGGGAAAAATATTTTTCTTTGTTTTGTTGATAAAGAAAACGATGAGGAAAAAATAAACAGAAAAAAATAATTTGAGAAATAATTTAGACAATTAAAATATTGTGAGTCATTTTCCTTCTTTTAGAATATATTATCATTAAATTTAAAAATGACACACATATAATACGACCAAAAACACAGCCTGGCCATATAATACAACCAAAAACACAGCCTTCTAGAAAGACTTTAACTACCCTCCTAGTCTTTACACCACCTGGAAATTGATCCAAGGGAGGTGTATATGCCTCAGTTTATTATTCAATGTGCTTGACTTGACTTAGGAGTTTAATATTTATGAAGAAATTGACATTAATGAAGCAATTTCTTTTACTGCAAATGAAAAACATATGAGTATCGACACCAATGGATTGTATAGTAGTAGTATGAGAGGATAAGTGAAAGTAAAAAGAGCTAAACAGATGAGTAATGATTTCTTTATCAGATTATTTGTCCCAAAATATGGTTCTTTATCAGTTTTTAATCATGAATAGGGTCAAGTTACTATGCATAATAGTGACCCAATAAATGAAGAACTCACCCATTTTCCTTCCTTTACAAAATGTCAGTCATTTCCATTTTTTCCGAATTGATATGTTGGCTCTTTTTTTAATTGATTAACCTATTTCTTAAAAAAAAAAAAAAAAAGGATAAGTTAGCCAATGTATGCTATAAATATCAAGGAAGTAAAAGAGCACAGAGTTATACAATAAGAAGCAAGAGAGGAATTACATTACATAGAAGTAATATTTAGGAGTTTTAAACAGTGGTGATGTGAGGGTTGAGATGTTGAAATTCCTCACAATAAGAATTTTGTTCTCCTCTGTACAGTGGAGTGGGCAAATTATCAAACCATTTAAATCTTTGTGCCCCTTTCATGTGATTGCTTTTATATGCCAGTTTTATTGCAATTCCAATTTATTGGGATCCCTTGAATTTTTAGTGATTTAATTTATCATCCATTTATAGGTTGTTTTGGAAACAAACACTACACCAAAAACGCTAAACTGGCACTGTTTTAAATAGTGCCTGACCGAATTTGGCTCTGTTTTTTTCAGTGCCAAATATGGGGGATCCAATTTTTTTGGTACTGTTCAAAACAGTGCCAGATTTTGGTCAAAGAGTACCAAATTTAGAGATTTGGCACCCTTTTTTGGCACTGTTTAAAAAAGTGCCAAAATTTCAAGATATGTTGTCGACACGTGGCAACTTTTAGACTCACCACGTGTACATGTCGGGTACATTAATCTGGTACGCTTTTGGCAGTGCTTAAAACAGTGCCGGTTTTATTGAGTATAAAAAAAAATTTCATCTGGCACTATTTTGAGCAGTGCCAGATTTATTTTTAAGAAGACCAAAAGTTGGCAGCATCATAGCACTAATATATAAAATAGCAATAGTACCTGGTCTCACAAATAATACTTGTAATCACAACTACAAATAGTCATTAATAAATAATAAATTCCCAACAGAAAATAAAAATCATAGCAATCCAACGTATATTGCATACATGAAACATAATAAACCAATAACAGATAATCCAAAATAAAGTTCCTAACAAAAAAAAAACCATGAAAATCCAAAATATAACTGCTTCATTCTTGATCAGTGTCGTCATGTGGGGGGGTAGGTCATCGTGCCAATACAAAAATCCACCTAGCATGCTACGGAGCTCCGCATTCTGCTTAGGACAGTCTTTCACCTACATAAATCACATCAGGCAGATCATTGAAGAGAGAAACCAACACAACTCCCATGTCCAAGATAACAAATAATAAAAGCATTTTCCATACAGGATATTAAGTTTTGACAATATTAATTTAACTTCAGCAACTTAAACCCTAAATGAAAGTCATACAATATCAGAAAGATGTTCATTCGACCATGTCAACTTCAATATGGACTCAAATGAGGCCGGTGGCCAAACAACAAAAGTATCAAAATGTATGAGGTATTGGTTCCTTGGGTCTTCACTTGTCAACCCAACAAGTTTTTCTCCATCTAAAATAGAACCTCAAAATATAAAATTAGTTGTGACTTTGTACCAACCAATTGGAGTCAGCAACACAAACATGTTCTTCAATACCAATCTGCCAAGAGCTATATCTGAAATTAATGTAGTAATGACAAAATTTATCTAACTCTATTCATGTCCTAGCCTACATTTTCAAGTCTCCAAGCTCCGCAACGTTAAGTGGAAGTGTTAAATCTTTTTGTAACTGCTACTCCAATCAGTGGACATTTGAAGTGTCCCCTAAGACTATGATCTGGACTGCCCTTTAAAAAAAAATTAAACTTATCAAATCTTAGCAGAATATTGAAGAGTAAAGTCACCAAAGTTGAATACAATCAAGTCAATTTTGTTAAGCTTTCTTGCTTCTACAACACTAATTTCTACAAATTACTTGATGGCAAAACATGTAGCTCATACCTGATTTCCAGTGGTTTCTATCACAAGCTTCTTCAACTTTGTCCACTCCAAGCCACTGCCAAAATAGAAGAAAATAAGACCAAGAAAAAATATTTATATATATATATATATAACAATGTCTCTGAAAATGCCTATGAAATGGAAGGTAGTGCGATAATAAAGAATGAGAAAAGAATATTTAACAGTCACCAAACTTACCACCCACCCAGAGCCCTGTAAAGCAGCACCTTCTGCGCTCATCTTTTGCACCAGTGCTTCCAAGGAACCAAAGTGTGAGGCAATAGCCCCACCCAAAGAACTATTTGGAGGCTCACCACCTCCTTCCTGCAATAAGATATTATTTTAGCATTTGATAGTTGCTTGCACAATGTTTCCAACACATTACCGTGATAAACATTCAGAAAAAGGGCAAGGAGATCAACTTACAAGAACAGGAGCAAGATTCTTCCAGAAAATGGAGTGGTTGACAGGACCTGCATGAAAAAAAAAATCAATTTATACAGCAAATCAAAGAAAGTATGTAGCATGATAAAAAGATGAAATGGCCAAAATAAAGTGCATGCTAGTAAATTATGTGTTGATTACGTTACTCAATCATCTGAGTGGTAACAATCACCCGAGTGGTAAGCATAACAAGATGAAATCAATGGGATGTTAAAATGACCCACCCTAAATGGTAAAAAAAAGGCAGAAATGAAAAATATACATATGAATAATGACCACAACTGCCTATTCCAATCTAAGAAGTTCAAATCGTACTTCGAGATACAAGTAATGGAAAGATCCAAAAGTGACTTTCCTCCCAAATTATGTAGCACGAACACTTCAATTGGGTTATGGGTCCGTCAGATACGTGAAAGAAATAAGATAAAAATAAAAGAAATAAACATGTCTTTTTTTTTGTTTGACATCGGACACATGATTGACAAGGCTGTCGGACACGGGAGTGGAAGAAAAAAGACCAAATTAGTTCAATGAAAAGATCAATAAACCATTAAGTATACCTCTCATCTGCAATACCGTCGATAGAGAATATCAAGATCACTCTGAAGAGCATGGTGCTCAAAAAAGCCCAAGGAGAAAAAGGCAACTCAAAGCTGCTGCCAGAATTTGTTCCCTGAAGTTTCAAAGGGAGCAGATAGAAGAAAAGAGAAAATATTAAAAGTAGTTTTGTCTAAGGCCCCATTTGGTTTGCGGATTTAAAGTTTTCCTCCATACTTAAAGAACATTAAAAAAAATGTCAAAATATAATTGTAATCAGTTCTCACTATCCATTTGGACTGTTGAATCACCACCAAGCAATTTGAAGAGCTAGAGTGAAGCCAGTGAAAGTTTAAAAGATTGTGTACAAATAAGAGAGGACCACCGTGTCAAAAACCCTTGTATTTTCCACCATGTGACTAAACAACATCTATGAAATTCCATTTAGCAAAGCAATATTGCAACAAAATATAAGTTTAATCCACATTGGATATTAGCTGCTAACAAGAACTGTTAGTTGAGTTGCTTTAGAATAAAGATTGAAGTATCTCCCAAGTTTATCCCTAGAAGATTATTAAGTCATTGCTTATCCGAAAAATTCTTAAATAGATTATTTATCTTTGTTTGGTTGCAAATTTATTGGAGAAAGAAAAAAAGGGAAAGAAATTAGTATTTTCTTTTGTTTTGCTTCCTATTTTCCTTAATATTTTTCTTTTGAATGGAACAAAGTAAAACGTTGTCTTGGTGTTCTACTCTCTTTTCCTCACTAAAAATTTACGAACGAAACAAAGCCTTGCTATTTATTGTGCAGCCACAAATATAGATCTTAGAGGTCTTACTTTTTTCTTCTTTGGAGTCTCATATAGATACATTTAACTTCTAAGGGATCAGAACAGTTTTTTATTGATTAAGAATAGGAAGTTCCTTTATATGATCAATGGGCTAATGATGATGAGGCAAGAAAACACTACTATGGGAATTTGTTTTTCTAGAAGACTAGTTTAGGATTTTGTTTGCAAAACCAAGACTACTTTGGACCAAAACTCTCCTAGAAACAGATATATGTTGAATAATAGAGTTCTACATCTACATCTACATTTCTAAAAGAATCATATCTTTGAATATATATATATATATATTGCGAAAAATTATATTACAAGCTACATGAATTCAAGTTAATTAAGCAAAACATAAAAGAAAAAAGTGACAACCATCATTATTAGACATCTACCAAATATCAATTCAGTTTTAAAAAAAATAGAAACTATCTACCAAATTTGTAGAAAGTGTTATCAATCAATCTAATTTATATAAAAGTGATAACTACATCTACAACTAAAAGTGGATCTAAGGTCAAGCAATTAAAATGAAAATATCAACAGCTTTCCATACAATGTTATATACACTATATAGTCTTTCTCTCTCTAGACTTCTGACCCAGACGCAAGGGAATGTGGATAAACCAGGCTGTAAAAATTCAAAAACTACAATAAACTTTTGTAAACAGATTTGAAAACTTTGAAAATAAATCACAAAATTAAAGAAGAAACGAAAAAGATTGAACATCTAAGGATTGTAGAAACAGCAAACACATACCTGAACAGATTTTATTCTGCGGAAACCCATGAACCATCAGATTTTAGAAAACCTAAGATTCCCACTAAGAGTGAGTCAAAAATCCATATAAATAAATCTAAAAATCGAAGCAATAATAACAAACAGGGGCGGATTTGGGGTTGAATAGGGCCTGATTTGGGACTGACTAAACATGGTAGCAAAATTCCTACCTTTGGACTATTACAGGGGCTGTTTTGGGGGCTGAATAGAGGCTAATTTTGGAGTTGGGCAAACATACAGAGGGGGTTTCAGCAAAAAGAGAGGAGGTGGTGGTGGTGATTGGTTGGGTGGCTCTGTTTTGAAGGCCGAGTCCGAAATGTGTTTTGCGGACGAGAACTTTTTTCAGGGCTAACATACAGAGGGGGTTTCGGTTCTGTCTCTGTGCCAAACACATGATTTGCTAACTAGGGTTTGCAAGAGATGAAAGGGGCAGAGATGAGAGATAGGGAGAGATGAGAGGGGCAGAGATGAGAGAGAGATAGAGGAGCAAAGATGAGAGGGACAGAGAGAGAGTCAAGAGATAGATCTCCTTACCCCAGATCTGGTGAGCGGCGGTGATGGTGCTGAGGACTCCAGGCGGCGCCACCTCTATTCTCTTTCTCCCTCTTTTATTTTTTTCGCTTCTGTGATCTTAAAACCTAATGGTAGTCTTTGCCCCCTTTTGGCCAAAAAGAAAAAAACGCGGTCAACATTTTTTTTTTCATCTGGCACTTTTTTTTTTAATATTTAAAAACAGGCACTGCTTAAAACCGATCCAGACTTGGCACGGTTTAAAACAGTGCCAGATTGGCCAAAAATCGTTCCAAATTCTGGCACTGTTTTAAGCAGTGCCGAATCAAACTCGCGAAAGGGTGCCAAACTGACCATTTTGGTGTAGTGAAAGCATCGTTTATGTGGTTCATAAACAAACCAGTTCTATAAATTTAGGATTTGTTGAATTTTTAACTCTTACAAAGGAGTTCGTGTCCATTTTAATGTACATCTTAAATTTATTTATTTTTCTGACCAACACAGTCCTCGTTAATATAAGAACTAGAAAGAAAAGTTTACTTGGATTGAAGTAAGTCCTATTTTAAGGCTTTTCTTTGTTTCTTGGGTTTACTAAGGGAAAAAATAGGGGGAAAAAATACAGAAATATTTTTCTTTGTTTTGTTGATAAAGAAAACGATGAGCAAAAAGTGAACGGAAAGAGAATAAGTTGAGAAATAATTTAGACAATTAGAATGTTGTGAGTCATTTTCCTTCTTTTAGAAAATATTATCATTAAAGGCTTAAAGACATTTTAATACCCACTTGTTTGGCCGAAGTTTCATTTTGGGTCCCCTAGTTTCAATTTAATCACTTTGGACCCCGTAGCTTCAATTTTCGTGCAATGTGAGCCCTAACCCTAACTCCGTTAACAATAGAAGACGAAAAAGTTTCACTTCGGGCCTTGGAGGTTAGGCGAAGATTCACTTTGGGCCCTAGAGTTTCGGAGAAGTTTCACTTTGGGCCTGGGAGTTTTCAATGCACATGAGTGCGCCGTCAAGATGCACTAACGGAGTTAGAGACAAGGTCTACATTCAAACCAATTCTAAACTACAGGGCCCAAAAAGTGTTTAAATTGAAACTGGCAGGCCCAAAATAAAACTTTGGCCAAACTAGGGGGTACTGTAATGTCTTTAAACCATCATTATATAAATTTAAAAATTGCAATGTTGCGTAAGTAAAAGAAAAAACACGAATTCAGTTTTTCAGTCCAAACCAATGCAGTATATATATATATTATATAGTAGTGAGCATCTACGTGCCACGCACTCAGTATTGACCGTGTGTGCTATATGTTTGAGCAATAATGCTAAGCACACACTCCAAACCACACCCCAAATCACACCCTTGCTTTAAGTATATGTATCATGTGCTGTGTAAGTGGTGCACAAAAAAGTGTGAAAAATTCAAACAGCACAGAGTACATGCATTTAAAGCATAGGGTGTGGTTTGAAATGTGTGCCTAGCACTTCTCATGTTTGAGAATGCTTAAAATCCCGTTTCTAGAAAACATTCATATCTTGAAAAACTTTTTCTTTCTTTGTCAAGCGTAGCCTGCAATTGAGCAAATTTGGCGTTTATCATTTTTACTTATATTTCACTCAATTTTGGACGGGAGAAAGAAAGTAGAAGGAAAGTTGAAGAAGAGCTATCCAACAAAAGAATTTATCCAACAAAAAGTGTACCTAAGACGGGAAAGCGAAATTAAACTAAGGCAATGAGCGAACCTGGGTTATTGGGATACTCTTGGAAGACAATGTACATACACACATAGGAAGTTACATTCACGTAACTTCAAATGTATGGGTCTGCTACAAATTCTATTGGGCTTCCTTTATTCCTGAAACTTCCTAATACATGGGACCTACCTCTGTTCTTGGAACTTCTTTATGCATGGTGAGACCTTTCTTTTCAGTCATTTAACAAAAACTTGAAAACTTAATCAGAACAGATAAAAACATGAAGCGAAAAGTAAGTTCCTTGTTTTCTTTTTCTTTTTTTACTCTAGCTGCGAAATTACAAAGTCATAATAATAAGTAAGATGAAAACCAAGGTCCAACTGAACACTGTAAGCTTAAATATATCATGAAACACTTGGTTGGTTCCTCAAAATATCATGACCTTAGGTCATATAGTAGGCATAAATTTGGTCTAGAATCATAGAACATATGCACTTGCTTTCTATAACCAAACCACTACCTCCATAACCACTGGCACCGCTGTATGTGCTACCACCTCGTTCACCTCGATTGTCACCCCTTCCACCATCGTTAAAGCCATAGTCCCCACAACCACCTCGTTTACCATTGCCTCTGCCTCCTAGACTGCTAGCCTCAAACGTAGTTCAGCTATACGAGGGAGGCGAAAACTGAAAACGGCCCGCTAATCCATTCAACCAATGAGACAGAAGGAGCGATCTAGCAATGCTGAAAGGATCTGAGGCGCACAACACAATTTGAGAAAAGAAAGCACTAACATGGAAATGACCAAAAAAAAGCTCATATGGTGAATATAGGTAACGATTCATTACAAAAATAACTGACAACAGACAAGCAAACTGTTGGAAAAAGTGTATTTTAAAATTGGAGGTAAAGTTTGAGGGAAAATTTTTGAAAATTGGTTTTGAGTCTTGTTTTATTCACAAACCAATCCAAATGTTATTTTACTTGTCTCATATAGGAAAATTAGAGGAAGTGGGAAGGACATATATTAGTGGAGGTTGGAGTAAGGGTTGGACCCCTTGGGGGTACCAAGTTTTGTGAAGGAGGAGGACCTAGGCCCAATTGGGTTTACCACAAAACACACACGCGTGCGAGCCGCTGCCCCGCTCCGCTCCGCTCCGTTCCGGGCCGGGTGTGGGTGTACTCCTATATATATCTTTTTATACAAAATTTACATGAAAAATAAATATTTTATAAACTGAAAAGTTTTATTTGGATTGAATCAGTTGGAGATCAAGTCTCCCTAAAACTCCTCCACGTTTTTTTCTCTAGAATTTTTCTCCAACGTTCCCATTTTTTCTCTCCACGTTCTGCAACGTTATATTTCCCCAACGTTCAGAATATATTTTATATATACAGAAAACTACTTTCATAAAAACATACAATTAACAGAGAGCAAAAAGAGTTACAGAAATATTTTTATACACAATTTCCTTTACAGTTTCTGAGCAACTATTTCTGAAAGGGTGTGGGTTTTCCGATCTTCCTCCGTGCAAGGATTTTCGAGATAGAGACAATTTCTGGGCTGCTTTATCCTAGGGACGTCGTAGCCTTCATCCGAACTGCTTGCACAACTTGGGCAGAGCCACGAAGCGTCTTAAAGAGAGCGACTAAGTCCGCGACTCATCCCAAGAAAAACGTTAAAGGCTACTGTTATTAGTAACATTGTTCCTTTTAGTTTCTGCAGTAACACAAACAAGGACACAAAATATTGCATGCAATCACAACAAGAGGCATAAAATGAAGAAAATAATGTATGTTACCTGAAATTAAAGGTAAAAACAGATGTACCACTGAAGTAATCATTACAAAAACAACTGACAAGAGACAAGCAAATTAACAAGGACACAAAATACTGCATGCAATCATGTACAACAAGAGGCATAAAATGAAGAAAATAATGTATGTTACTTGAAATTAAAGATGGGCATGTAGAAGGTAAAAAATAGATGTACCACTGAAGCTTCAAACAATCTATAAAAGCGATTGTTCTTTTAATTTATAGATAAAGATTTTCTTGTACAATTTGGGGGGAAAAACTTGTACCATTTCCTTTGTTAAAAGGGGTTTCTTGCACAAATTAGGGGGGAAAACCTATAGTAACTAAACCATTTCCTCTTTCCCTTTTTCTAGCCAAAAAAGGATGTGCAAGATAAGGAGTTGAAGCAGGAGTTCCAATCCCCTTCCTGAGGATATATCTTCAAATAATAGTAAGTAATGGCACCACACATGCACAACAAAGACAGAGCTATTTTATTCTTGAGAGTTGGACATGTGGTAGAAGTAGTACTAGTACTTTGCACTAATTAATCGAGGTGAAAAGATTGTAAAAAATCCACTTAACTTTTCTCTTTCTTCCATGTTAAGAGCAGAAATTATCTACATCAAATGACAATATTATCCAATGAGAAACGAAAAGGGAAAGAAATAGGACCTTATGTTCGGCAATTATGGACCAAGAAAAGGAGGTCCTTCATTTACAAGGCCTAAAACAGTTATTCTACATAGATAACTGTTGGATGCAGTGGATAAGAAACTAATATAAAAGTGACTAAACTTCAGATTGAAACACGTATAAATACGTTGTCCGAAAAACAAGTTTACGTTCCACACACCATTGTTTTGTGGACTATGACATCTTGTTCTTGAGGATACTACGATCTAACAGTTGAAGTACAACTCAACTTCAATTATTCTGCAGAACTATATGTATATAAATTGCTCTCTTTGACTATAGGAAAGATGAAGAAGAGAAGAGATAAAATATGTAAAAAGTATATCAAAACTAACTAACTATATTGTATGTATAGAGGTGTCTATCGGGTAAGAGATGTCTTTCGACACAAATGGTTGTGTCCCAACACCTATACACTAAGTATATAACAGTATATACACGTTTTTCAGCCATTAGAGCAGATGAAGTTCAAACTAATTCGAAGTTACAACATGAAAAGTTGTGACTCTTCACAAATAGGGCCCGGTCGACCGGTCGAACGGGGCTGGTCGATTGGTCGAATGCCCTTGCTAGAACTTGTTTAAAACTTCATATAGCCGTTGACCCGGTTGACCAGCAGAGCAATCGAAAACCCCTCTGCTAGAATCTTGAAACTTAATGTTCTAAGCCTTTCCTTGAGCATTGAGCCAGTCCATAGCAATCCTAACGATCCCTTTGAGCTTACATAAGCTCCCATTTACACCCCAAAACTAATAATCCCCCACATGTGAATGATTATGGCTAACTAAACAAAAATGAAATACAATAAAACGACGAGAGAAATTCACAGACTTGTGATGCATTGGGAGAGTGTCTTTTGGACTTGAACTTTCCCTTAGTGAATATCTACTGGATTTACTCGGTGAAGTAGTGTACTTAAGTATTGACTGTTCAACCTTTTAGTGTAAACCAACACTAGATAACACACCACATATCCATATACATATTAATTTATTCAATTGTGTTCATTTTGGTCCTGAACATGATCTTTATTCATGAGAACTCTTAGAGAACCAAGCCTTTGAAGTTCTCATAGAAGCGACCCCACTTCCATTTTCATATAGGTGATACCAATTAAGAGTACTACCATTACTCATCAATATCATTAAATGTAATTACATAACCTCAACAAATTTTATTACACACTTGAACAATATACATGAATGATGCCACTATTAGAATTAGTTTTATTACCTTTAGGATAGTTTAGTCTTTTCCTTTATATTAGGGTAATACTGTAAACCTAGATATTCTATTATTATTGTCTCTTCTTTTCTATTGTATTCATTCATTCAGTTTTTGTGTTATGAGAAACGCTAGCTCTCTTTTCTCTTTCCCTTTGTTGTTTTCTTGAATATTTAATATATTCACATAATATCAAAGCCAGGTTCGAATCTCATCCATTATTTTTTATTTTTTATTTATTTATTTTTTTTTTTCAGATGATTCTGGTTCGTTGTTGGATTTCTCGCTGATTCGGATTCGTATTTAGATCTCGCACTGCTTCGCGTTCGTTTTTTGGATCTGTCACTGATTCTGGTTCGTTTGTTTTGTGTTTTTGGATCTGTCTTTGATTTTGGGTTCGTTTGTTTTGTGTTACTCCCTTCGTCCCATAATAAGTGTCCACTTCTATTTTGCACAATGTTTAAGAAAGTTGTATTATATTAATTTTTTTGGTTCATTAAAGAGTCACTTTCCAATTTTACCCTTAGATGTGATGGGTATTTGACTTTTTGCTTGTTTTGGGACCACAAATAAATGCTACTTTGTCTTTATTATAAGGGTAGTTTTGGAAAGTAAGTAAAAGCTATATATCAATTTAGGAAAAGTGGACACTTATTGTGGGACATCCAAAAAAGGAAATGTGGACACTTATTATGGGACGGAGGGAGTATTTAATTGCTTCGTTTTCGTAATGTCTGCTGCACGTGATGATTCGCTTCAAGCGATTAGTGTTAAACTCGATGGCAAGAATTTTGCATATTGGAATTATGTGATGAAAAATTTTCTGAAGGGGAAGAAGATGTGGGGTTATATCAATGGGGATTTTAGCAAACCTACGAATGAAAATGCTGATAAATTTACAGAATTACTAGATGTTTGGGACACAAATAATTCGAAAATCATTACTTGAATCAACAACTCCGTTGCTCCCTCAATAGGTATGCAGTTGGCAAAGTTTGAATATGCAAAGGAGGTATGAGATCATTTGGCTAAATTATTTACACAGTCCAATTTTGCGAAAAGGTACCAATTAGAGTGTGATATTCGTGCCCTTGAACAAAAAAATTTGAGTATTCAGGAGTTCTATTCTATAATGACAGATCTTTAGGATCAGTTAGCTCTCATGGAGTCGCCCGAATTGCGGGCCTTTGCACCATATATCGCTAGTAGGGAGGAACAACGTTTGGTTTAGTTTTTGATGGCTCTACGTGATGATTTTGAGGGCCTTTATGGGTCCATTCTCTGTCGTAGCCCACTTTCGTCAGTTGATTCTGTTGTCCATGAGTTAGTAGCCGAGAAAATATGTCACAAGACATAGTCTGGAAAGGGAGTTCTCCCCGACTCTACTTCGTCTATTTTAGCAACCCCTTTTCGACCACAGTCCAACAATCAGAATAAGCCTTACTCGAGAGTTGGTAGTGATGTATGCAGCTACTGTAAGGAGAAGGGTCATTGGAAGGCTCAGTGTCCTAGGTTGGGTCGTACAAACCAGTCCAAAAGCAGTAACCAGCCCTCACATGGTCGACCACCACAACAACAGCAACCTCAATCTTCTCATTGGAAATCTGACAACCAATCTCAGCAGCGTTCGTATATGCCTCCACAGCCTAACACTGCAGCAGTTGTACCACCATCAGACTCATTTGGACCCGGTTCCCCTTCCCCATCCACTCCGTCCATGACCTCCCTTGCTGAGCAATTTCAGAAGTTCCTTGCCACACAGCCACATGCTATGGCCACCTCTTCACTAGGTATGTCTTCAGGTATGTCCTCAGGTATTTGGGTTTTAGACTCTGGAGCTTCTAATCATATGTCACCTGACTTGTCATCTTTTGCTTCCTTATGTCATACTTCCTCTTTGCCTGTTATGACTGCTGATGGTACTCCCATGCCATTAGCAGGTGTTGGGTCTGTTGTCACACCTTATGTATCTCTCCCTAGTGTTTACCACATTCCCAAACTTACTATGAATCTTGTTTTTGTTGGTCAGCTTTGTGATGCAGGTTACTTAGTCTCTTTTTCTTCTACTTTTTGTCATGTGCAGGATCCGCAGTCTCAGACGCTGATTGGGACAAGCCGTAGGCAAGGGGGATTATACATCTTGGATAAGCTCAATGTACCAGTGGTTGCAGCTTCTAGTGTTGACTTGTCATCTTTTCGTTTGAGTTCATCTTCGTCTAGTTTTTATTTATGGCATTCTCACCTTGGCCATGTTTCAGCCTCTCATTTAAAATATTTAGCTTTTGTTAGGATATATTAGTTTAGAGATAAACATAAGGGCAATATTGTAATCTGTATTCTCTTTTTCCTCTCTTTAATATATATACGTGTGTGTGCTAACCTAAATAGGTTAGACATTCACTTTCTCACAACATGGTATAAGAGCCATCTCTCATCCATCACCGCCATCCACCACCATCCACCTAGCCGCAGCCTTCCCTTCCACCCCACCACCTATCTGCAGCCTCTCCCTCCACCCCACCACCTATCCGCAGCCTCTTCTTGCCAGGAACCATACCTGAGACCCCCCCAAGCCCTAGCCGTAGCTTCCTCTGTCCTCTCTACCCTAGCCGAGCCTACCCACTGCCCAGAAATACCTAACCGCGAACCCCATGTCCTAGCCGCAACATCTCCTGCTTCTTCTACCCTAGCCGAAGCCTACCCACTACCCAGAAATCCTACCCGAGACCCCATATCCTAACCGCAACCCCTCCTACACACATTACACTAACCGCAGCTCTATGGCACAATTTTTTTTTTATTTTTCCACATTCTTTTCTATGAGGATTTCCTTTATATTCGATCCCAACAGTCCTTTTCTCTGATATTTTTCATTTATATGGTTTGTTGATACTACTGGTTGTTCGTTGATACTTGTCCACGTCTTATTATTCGTCTTCAACTCCTCACTTTTATGGCGGCTTCCGGTTCTACTCCGTCTGGGTCTCATTCATCGTCTGACATCATGACTATGCAAATTATAACCACCAAATTAAATGGATCCAATTATTTGTTGTGGGCTCAGGCTATGAAAGTCGCGTTAGGTGGGAGGAAGAAATTAAAATATCTTGAGTCTACTGCCCCGTCTAAGGATAGTAAAGATTACGACGATTGGGTCTTTGATAATTATCTGGTAATGTCATGGTTATGGAATAGTATGGATCCCACCATCTCTTCCAGTGTTATGTTTTTGCCCACCGCTAAAGCTATTTGGGAGTCTATTCGTGAATCTTTTTCTATGGAAAAGAATGTTTCTCGGGTGTATGAAGTCTATCAGAATCTGTTTCTTCTTCAGCAGGGGGATAAATTTATTAGTGAGTATTATAGCAAATTCAAGGGTCTGATGGATGAGATTGATCAATATCATCCTCTTACTAGTGATATTGAGGTTCTCAAGCAGCAACGTGAGGAGTTCTATGTCTCTAAGTTTTTATATTGTATACACTCTAATCTTCAGGCTGTTAAAGCCAATATTTTAGCTGGTGATGGGAGTATTCCCTCCTTGGGCAATGTTTATTCTCGGGTACTTCGTGCTGGTACTGAGACTTCTGAGACTCCTAGCAAAGATAATTCTGCCCTTGTTACTACTTCAGGCCCCCGCGGTGGATTTCGTGGACGTGTGTATTCTCCCTCTTATAATAGAGGTCGTGGTGGACGTGGTTCTTTCGCTCCCGTAGTTTCTGGTTCTCGCAGTCGTGGTGGTTATTCCTCTCATGGTCGAGGTTTTGGTCTTGGCCGTGGTTCTCTTTATTGTACACATTGTGGAGGGGACAATCATACAGTTGACCGTTGTTATGATCTACATGGAAAACCGTGGGAAAACTCTCCTACTCTAGCTTTGTTCTCTGATAATCCTACGGGTTCTCCTCAGGATGTTCCTATGTCTACTCCACTAGCTGGGCCATCTTCAAATGAGTCTGTCACCTTATCCCGTGAGGAGTACAATGCCTTAGTTCAAAATCAACAACCGATGTCTCTGTCTTCTTCTGCAGGATTTGCCAACTCAGGTAATATTGCATGTTTGTCATCTTCTACTCATTCTCCATGGGTTATAGACTCGGAAGCTTCAAACCATATGACTGGTAAGTCCAAAATTTTTTCCCAGTTGTTCAGTTCATCTACCCAGTCATCAGTTGTGTTAGCTGATGGCCGGTCTTGTCCTATTATGGGTCATGGGTCCGTATCTCCTACTTCATCTCTCACTTTGTCTTCTGTTAATTACATTCCTGATTTTCCATTTAGTCTCTTATCTGTCAGTCAACTAACTACGTCTCTTAATTGTTCTGTAACATTTTATCCCACTCATTGTGTTTTTCAGGACCTCAGCTCGAAGAAGATGATTGGTGGAGGTCGTGAACAGAATGGTCTTTACTATCTTCAGTCTCTTCCCTCTTAGAATGATTTTGTGGCCTTATCTAGAGTTGTCTCACCTCATCAATGGCACTGTCGGCTGGGTCATCCATCCCTACAGTCATTGCAGCTAGTTTTTCCTTCTTTTAAATTCCTAAATAAATTAGAGTGCGAGGCTTGCCAATTAGGTAAGCATCATAGGGTGTCATTTCCTTTACGTTATAATAATCGTCGGTCCACTCCTTTTGAGCTGGTTCATACCGACGTCTGGGGTCCATCTAGAACTAAAACTTTATTGGGTTTTTCTTATTTTGTTACATTTGTGGATGACTGTTCTAGGATGACTTGGTTGTTTTAATGAAAGAACGTTATGATATTTCTTCTATCTTTTAACTATTTCATAAGCAGATTCAAACTCAATTTGGTTCTAATATTCGTCTTTTGCGATCTGATAATGCATTAGAGTATGTTAAAGGTCCTCTTCAAGCTTATTGTGATTCACAGGGTATAATACATCAATCCTCTTGTGGATACACTCTACAACAAAATGGAGTTGTAGAACACAAAAATCGACACCTCCTTGAGGTAGCACGTACACTTATGATGCATATGCATGTTTCCAAACCATTTTGGGGGGATGCTGTACTTACTGCCTGCTATCTTATTAATCGCATGCCCTCAATTGTTTTACGTGGTGGCTTACCTCATTCCGTCTTATATCCTAACAAACCTTTATTTTCATTGCCACCACGTGTGTTTGGTTGTGTTGCATTTGTACATAATTTAACTCCTGGTCTTGATAAGTTAGCTCCTAAGGCTACGAAATGTGTATTTGTGGGGTATTCTCGCACTCAGAAAGGTTATAAATGTTGGAATCCTCAGAGTCGTCGGTATGTTGTTTGTGCTGACGTTACCTTCTTTGAAGGTACGTCTTTCTTTGAAGCTTCCAGTGTCTCTCTCGATGGTGACCTTATTGCTCCGTCTCTTCCATTGCCTCTGCCGATTCCCCCTTCAGATCCTGTACCATTAAAGGTTTATCACCGTCGGCCCAAGCCATTCTCTGCTACAGATCATCCTGCTCCACCTCCTCCTCAATCACCGTCTTCTAAAGAGGTCTCTTCTCAGTCTCTTGATCTTCCAATTGCTCTCCGGAAAGGTACTCGTTCTTGTACTCAACATCCCATAGATCAGGTTGTCTCACATTCTCAGTTATCTTCTCCTTTTTGCTCTTTTATCACTGCTTTGTCCTCTATTTCTATTCCTCAGTCTGTCACTCAGGCATTGACCTCTTCGGGCTAGAAGCGTGCTATGGATGATGAGATGTTGGCACTCTCTCAAAATGATACGTGGGAGTTGACTACCCTTCCTGCAGGGAAACATGTTGTTGGTTGCCGTTGGGTTTATGTGCTTAAGTATCATCCTGATGGTATTGTGGAACGATTAAAAGCTCGTTTGGTTGCCAAAGGGTACACTCAAACCTTTGGTATTGATTATTTTGAGACTTTTTCTCTAGTGGCTCGTCTTACTTCTGTTCGTATCATATTATCTGTGGCGGTCACTAAGAGTTGGCCGTTGTACCAGCTTGACATCAAAAATGCATTCCTTCATGGTGTTCTACACGAGGAGGTATACATGGAGCAACCTCCTGGGTATGTTGCTCAGGGGGAATCAAACAAGGTATGTAAGTTGAAGAAAGCTATTTATGGTCTCAAACAGTCTCTTAGGGCCTGGTTTGAGAAATTCAGTCAAGTTGCTAGTTCATATGGCCTGAAACAAACCAATTCTGATCACTCAGTATTCGTAAGAAAGTGTGACAAAGGTATCATTATTCTAGCCGTCTATGTGGATGACATTGTGATTACTGGTAGTGATAGTGAAGGCATAGAATCGTTAAAGTCTTATTTGAGTAAGCACTTTCATATGAAAGATTTAGGGCTACTCCGTTATTTTTTGGGGATTGAAGTAGCAAGGTCCAAAGAAGGAATATCTCTATCCCAAAGGAAATATGTACTTGATCTGTTAGATGAAACAAGGTTAAAGGGTTCCAAACCAGTTGATACTCCAATGGATTTGAATATCAAGTTTAGTAAGACTGAGGGTGAAGATTTTAAAGATGCTGAATGATATAGGAGACTTGTGGGCAAGTTAATTTATCTTACTGTAACTCACCCTGATATTACATTTTCTGTAGGTGTTGTCAGTCAGTTTATGTAGAATCCCAAACTATCACATTGGAAGGCCGTCTGTCGTATATTGAGATATTTGAAAGGTTCTCCAGGGAAAGGTTTAGTGTTGAAGCCTGCAAATAACTTGGATATTATTGGTTATTCAGATTGCCAGTTGGGCTAGCGATAATCTTGATAGACGGTCTGTCTCAGGGTTTTGTGTATTTGTCGGTGGAAATCTGGTTAGTTGGAAAAGTAAAAAACAAAATGTTGTTGCTCGATCAAGTGCAGAGGCTGAGTATAGAGTCATGGCTCATACAGCGTGTGAGTTATTATGGGTTAAGTCTATTCTACAAGAAATGGGATTTTCTAGTGATAAACCTATGCAAATGTTCTGTGATAATCAAGCAGCTATGGACATTGCCAGTAATCCAGTGTTTCATGAGCGGACCAAGCACATTGAAGTTGACTGTCATTTCATCCGAGATATGGTCATGCGAAAACAAGTTGTTACTTCATTTGTTAGGTCTAGTGATCAATTAGGAGATATTCTTACCAAGGCGTTAAATAAGGGACTTTTTTATGATCTTTGTAACAAGCTGGGCATGAGAGATATCTATGCTCCAGCTTGAGGGGGAGTGTTAGAATATATTAGTTTAGAGATAAACATAAGGGCAATATTGTAATCTGTATTATCTTTTTCCTCTATTTAATATATAAACGTGTGTGTGCTAACCTAAATAGGTTAGACATTCACTTTCTCACAACAGCTTTTACAGGAAAATTAGGAGATTTACAAACTCATGACATTTCTGATTGTAGTGGTTGTAAACTGGCAAAATTTTCCGCTTTACCACTTAATAGAAGTATTTCTTATTCTCTTGCACCATTTGATTTAATTCATTCTGATGTGTGGGGACCCTCTCCTGTTACTACAAGAGGGGGGTCTCGATATTATGTATCATTTATTGATGATTGCATTCGTTACTGTTGGGTTTATCTTATGAAACGCCGTTCAGACTTCTTTGATATTTACAATACCTTTCGTGCTTTTGTTAAAACTCAACATTCTGCTGTCATCAAATGTTTTAGATATGATTTACGTGGAGAGTATACCTATCATAAATTTCGTGAGTTGCTTGCTTTAGATGGAACTATTCACCAGTACTCTTGTACAGACACTTCTGAGCAAAATGGTGTTGCTGAAAGGAAACATCGGCATATTGTTGAAACTGCTCGCTCTCTTTTATTATCTGCATATATCCCTAGTGATTTTTGGGGAGAGGTTGTCCTTACTGCTATCAATCTAATTAATAAAATTTCATCCTCTCACTGCTTAGGTCTGTGACCTTTTGAAAAATTGTATGGGCATGCTCCTGATTATTCTTCCTTAAAGGTGTTTGGTTGTACTTGTTTTGTCCTTCGACCTCGTGTAGAGCATACCAATTGTCACCAAAGTCTGCTATTTGTGATTTTCTAGGTTATAGTGAGGGTCAGAAGGGATATCGTTGCTTTGACCCAGTTACTAAGAAACTATATGTCTCTCGCCATGTTGTGTTTCTTGAGCACATACCCTTTTTTTCTATTCCTGATAATCATCATGAGTTGACTAAATCTGATCTCATCCATCTTGACCCATTCTCTGATGATACCGATAGTGTGCCCTCTCAAGCCCCATGCACCACTGATATTGTCTCACCTTGGGCAGTAGAAAATAGAGTCCATTCTCTTCCCTACCACTGCCAATCATCTTCTTTGTGGAGAGATCCTGAAAGACACAGTGAGAGGGAAAGAAAGTCACACAACAATTTAGGTTTCGAGTAATGCGACTAATAGAAATAAGATTAGTCAAAAAATTGGGTACATGAAGAACCGAAGATAAAGTTAGAGAATTAGAAGCATTAATGACACCTTCACCAGAAATAGGAGAAAGATTACCATCTACAGTTCTGAGCATAGGTAGAAAAATTGGTAGACAGACCAGTCATGTGATCGGAAGCCCCCGAGTCAATTATCCATGGTTGTTGAGAGGTAGCATATAAAGCATAAGAAAAATTAGCAACATTACCTGCTTGAGCAAAAGATGTAGACGAACTCGTGGGAGTGTCCAGCTGTGCCATAATACGCCTCAATGCCTCCAGGTCAGCATTACTAATATCGCCTGTAGCAGATGAAGGGGAGGATGACTCCTCTGAATGAGGAGGGTTAGAACCAGTGGATAAGTGAGCCCTAGGCCCGCTGCCCCAGCCGCCACTGCATCCTCCACCTCTCCCCTTTGTCAATGGTGGACGGCCATGGAGATTCCAACAAGTCGCACGAATATGCCCCGATCTATTGCAATAATCACACCACTTGTCTTTAGCATCAGTGCCCTCCGAAATATTATCTTTTCGTGAATTGAAAACAGGGCCCTTACCCCCCCTCTGACTAGAAGAGGCCAAAGCAGATCTATCAGTGGAAACAGGGGAAAGCATAGCAGAGCGGCGACTCTCCTCATTCTGAACATATGCAAATGCTTCCCTAAGTGACGGTAAAGGTTCCATCCCAAGTACCCGACTCCTAACTTGATCATACTCGGAATTGAGCCCATCAAGGAATTTAAAGATTTGTTCACTCTCAATATATTCTTTAAAACTAGAAGCATCCGTGGGATAAACTGGGCGATGATTTTTCAAGTGATCAAGACGCTTCCACATAGTGGATAAGGATGTAAATTTCTGAAGTGTAGAATGGTCACCTTGAACCTCGGCCTCAATAGTCCTACGAAGTTCATAAATTTGAGCTATGTTACCTTTCCTAGCATATGTCTGTGCAAGAGTATCCCAAATGTCATTTGTAGTTTCCATTTCCAAGAAAAATTCAGCAATAGCGGGCTCCATCGAATGAACATGCCAGCTCATAACCAGATAATTATCAATCTCCCACTTAGCATAAGTGGGTTCATCACGACTAGGTGCCTTGATTGTGCCATCAACATAACCATACTTCGCTCGACTACGGAGCCAGAATGTGGCAGACTGAGACCACGAAAGATAATTTTTACCATTGAGTAAGGCAGTAGTGATTTTGGATCCAGGATTCTCGGTAACAAGGAACTGCTTCTCATTACCTATAAGAGAATCTTTACCACTAGGGTTTCCAGTTGTAATTCCTTCCTTTGACATGTTGAAGGAAATATGCACTTACCCAAAGAGAACGATGGTCAGCAAGGCACTCCTAGTACTCACACGCACCTTTTAGGTGCAATTGTCCACTATATGGATAGGTCATGGGTCCAAAATCGGACCTAAAAAGGGAAGAAACAAAGGATTGGATCAGCCCTAATTGAATTTGTATGAACCAACGAATAGGGCTGAAAAAGAAGAGAAAAAAGAGAAATAGGGCTATCGGATCAGGCCAGGCTTGAAAAAAATTCTCTCGGGTGAACAGTACCGTGAATAGTATCAATGAACAGTGTGATGAATAGTAACGATGAACAGTAATAATGAATAGTGCGATGAACAGTAACAGTGAACAGTAATGATGAATAGTGCTTAGGTCATGTTTGTGGTGGAAAGTGTATGGGTTGGGGTGGGGTGGTGGTGGTTGGAGGAAGCTAGGGTTAGGTAGAGGATGGTTGGGAAGGCTCTGATACCATGTTGACAAACATTTGGTCAAACGTAGAGAGTACAATCGTCTCTCTATCTTTTATTAATAAAGAGAAGAAGAAAAGAAAGGGAAAAATAATTACAGAGAAGTCCCTACACAAAGATAAAATAAAATAAGAGAACTAAAAGATATAACTCTCAACAAGTGGTACGTCGCATGGATGTCACATTCCATGAGACATACTCCTACTTTCAGTCTTTACAGTCTCTACAGTCACCTCTTCAGGGGGAGGGAGAGAGTGAGGAAGAGTTGCCTGTTGCTATTATATGCACCGATAAGGGGGTTGAAACTGAGGGAGTACCAGAAGTAAGGGAGAATGAGGGAAAAAGGAGCCCAGGGAGAGTGAGGAAGAAAACAGAGAGAAGAGTGAGGGAGAAAGAGAAAGAGAACCTATTGAAAAAGGGGGAAAGAGAAATAGTTGCTGACATACTCAAAAAACAAGGAGAGGCAATGGTTTGGGGCATCAGACATGGAAGCTATTCCTTTCCCTCCACTACAGCCAATCACTTTTGGTGTTGATGATGATCAAGGTATTTAAATTCTCCAACTCATATTTCTGACTAATGATGATTTAGACATTCCTATTGCTCATCGAAAGGGCACTAGGGCATGTACTAAACATCCTCTTTCTAATTTTGTTTCATACTCTCGTTTGTCCCCATCCTATAGAGCCTTTGTGTCCAAACTTTCCTCTATTTCTATTCCTAACCATGTCCAGGAAACTATGTCTGATCCTAAATGGAAGTCTGTCATGGTTGAAGAGATGAAAGCGCTCTCTAAGAATGGTACTTGGGATTTAATAGAGTTACCTCGAGGGAAGAAGACAGTAGGGTGCAAGTGGGTGTTCACTGTGGAACACGAAGCTGAGGGGACGATTGAGAGGTACAAAGCCAGGTTAGTGGCTAAGGGGTTTACTCAGACTTACGGAGAGGACTACCAGGAGACATTTGCTCCAGTAGCCAAGATGAATTCTATCAGAATTTTACTGTCTCTTGCAGCAAATTTGGATTGGCCATTACATCAGTTTGATGCAAAGAATGCTTTCTTACATGGTGATTAGAGGAAGAAGTGTACATGGATGTTTCCCCAGGTTTTGAGGATATCAAGACTAAAGGGAAAGTGTGTCGTCCCCGAAAGTCATTGTATGGACTCAAGCAGTCACCTAGAGCGTGGTTTGATCGTTTCTCACAAGCTATGCTGAAGTATGGGTTCAAACAGAGCCAATGTGATCATACTCTCTTTTTTAAGCACTCTTCGAGAGGTAAAGTCACTACTTTGATCGTTTATGTTGATGATATTGTTCTCACTGGAGATGATCTGGAAGAGATGGGGAAGCTAAAAAGTTACCAGGCTAAGGAATTTGAGATTAAGGATTTGGTAAACTTAAAGTATTTCTTGGGATTAGAAGTGGCAAGATCCAATGATGGGATATTTATATCATAGAGAGAGTATGTGCTGAACTTACTAAAGGAAACATGGATGTTGGCTAACAAGGCAGCTGATACACCTATGGATCCCAATCTGAAGCTTGGGGATGACTCAAGTGGAGAACCAGTGGATAAGGGTAGATATCAGAGGATGGTAGATAAATTGATTATCTATCTCACACTAAACCAGACATTGCTTTTGCAGTGTGTGTTATAAGTCGGTTTATGCATTCTCCAAGACAGGTTCATCTTGATGCGGTCTTTCGTATTGTAAGGTACCTCAAGTCAACACCAGGGAAAGGTTTGTTCTTTGGTAAGCATGGTCACAGTCAAGTTGTGGCCTATACCGATGCAGATTGGACAGGGTCAGTGACCGACAGGATGTCAACCATGGGGTATTGTTCCTTTGTTGGGGGGAACCTTGTTACGTGGAGAAGCAAAAAATAGCCCGTAGTGGCTCGATCTAGTGTTGAAGCAGAGTTTCGAGCTATGGCACAGGGAGTGTGTGAGTTATTATGGATTCAAATTATTCTTTCAGATATGGGTTTTAGGCCAGAAGACTCGATGAAGTTGTACAGTGACAATAAAGCTGCTATCAACATTGCTCACAATCCTGTTCAGCATGACAGGACTAAGCACGTGGAAATTGATCATCACTTTATTAAGGAAAAGTTGAATAGTGGAAGTATTTGCACTCCATTTGTGAAGTCCAGAGAACAGTTAGCCGATTTCTTCACTAAGAGTCTTACTAGTATATCTTTCCACTTCATTCTTAGCAAGCTGGGTTTTAGAATATCTTAGCACCAGCTTGACGGGGAGTGTTGAGTATTTTATTTTATTGTTTTGGATCTAGCATAGTTATGAGTTATTAGGAGGACTATATTGTAATTTCTGTTTCTTTTCTTATCTTCTATTAATATAATAATAGAGAGGAACAATTGTTCTCTCGAAGTTTGGTGGAAATATATTCAACATATGTATATATATCTATTCTATAGAAAGGGAAAGGCGGCAGTGTCATTTATTTTCTTTTGTTTTAATTCTCTCTTACACTAATGACTACAATGAAACCCATAAAGTTTTCCAATCAAAATAGTTTCACAAGGGTATTGAAATGGCCCTTCGGAAAATTTCACTAAATCAATTCTCTAACCACTCGCTTTACAATTTTCCACTCTCTCTCTCTCTCTCTCTCTCTCTCTCTAAATATTTGCAGTTAACAGCTACGTGGTTGTCAATATATATGTACTACCAATCCTCCACACTGGTCACTTTTTCTATATATGTCTCTTTCTACTACTTGCACTTAAAGAGTGAGTGCAACCCTTCTAGTGTATGTACAAGTAAAAAAATACACAAATAAAATCCGATTTCATTGATTTTTGGGAGTTGGACCCTCTTTTCCCTTGTTGGAGACTCTCTCCTTTTTCTTCCTTGGTCAGCCAAGCTATACCCTCCTCGTTTGCAACGCAAGTATTATAGGCTACACTTTTGTATTTGACAAGGTTCGATCTTCCTTTCTTTTGCTTTCCTTTCCTTTCCTTTCCTGGTTTCTTTCACCTTTACCTTTAGCGATCTAATTAACAAAGTATTTGTTGGAGACATGTTGGCATGTTGGATGTGAAAAAAAAAATGTGTCCACGAACATGTTGGAGAGTTGGGTACTTTTTAGATAATACATATGGAGTTTCAACGTGTCTCTGTTTTTTTG
This sequence comes from Hydrangea macrophylla, assembly GCA_033977485.1. Taxonomy (NCBI): domain Eukaryota; kingdom Viridiplantae; phylum Streptophyta; class Magnoliopsida; order Cornales; family Hydrangeaceae; genus Hydrangea; species Hydrangea macrophylla. Next base: position 81,347,149 of record CM066989.1, read on the forward strand.
AATCAAGTTTATTTCATATGTTTTCATATTGGCTTCATATATATACATGGAATCTATTCACCCTGTATAATATTTTTGAGCTTGTTTTTGAACTTCTTTGTAGTTACTTATGATAAAGGAGTATTATGAACTTCTTTGTAGGTTGCCTCTGATTAAGGACTCTTCTCTCTGGTGGTAAATCTGCAAGTAAGTTTCTTTTATTGCTTATTTTTGAACCTGATGTGTGTGGAGGCTTGGAGAGAAAGAACGATGTCTTCTTGAAGGTACCTGCTTCGACACACTACAGTGTGGTTTTCTATTTTGTAACAAAATATTTGGTACCGGGATCTCTCTTCCAACGATTCGTTGATGGTGATGACGAGTTTCGTAATAGTAGACTGAAGCTCATCCCTTCGGTTCCCAAGGTATTTGTCTCAATTTTAAAATGTGTGAATAATGATTAGTCTGTGTGGTAGGACTATGAAGGTTGAATCGTATCATTCTTTTATAATCTGTTAGTTCACTGCAATGGGTGAAGAGAAGAAAAGAAAAGAAATGCTGTTTGTCCAAAGAAGTAAACCTTCGATTAATTTTTTTTTTGGTCATTCTCAAGAACTATTTCTTTTGGTGTTACATTCTTATCCTGAAATAATGAATTGGGTTCGCATAGGCATTTCCAATTTTATTTCCTTTAAAATTCCGTGTGATTATTCTACCTGCTACTTTTATACGCTCTTGGTTTTACAATCTTATCCAAAAATAGTGAATTCATTTCGTTTAGGCATTTCCAAATTTTTTTTCTTGAATACATCAGCAAGTGAATAGTTTAGGTGTCCCGTTTAGTTGTACCAAACATTACTCCTATCAAAAAAATAGTGAGAGAGAAAAAGAGAGAGGGGGGGGGGGGGGGGGGTGTTGTATGTGGGAGGAATACATCATTTCCAGTTTGAATCCACACTCAAAAGTTTCATACCAAAGCAAGCACGGAAGTTATTACAGATTAGCACTTGGTTCATATTCTAATATAATAAACATTGTTACTAACAAATGCGACCTAAAAAAGATTACCAAATGATAATTTATTCCTAACAAACAATACCAAAGGTCCAAAGTATCAACAAAATAGATACTTATCACACACGCTAGACCTAGCAAATTGTACCACATAGTACTTTCCCACACACAGAAGGATTGGCACACCATGGTGATCTTGTTTATATTGTCTGCAACCAAAAATTGAAACTCTAGTCATTAAAATAGAATACTCGCACAAAAAAAAAAAATGAAATGAAAAAAAAAGAGGGCTCTGCTTTTCAATTTATTAATCATTATTTATTTTGCCTTTTAATTGCGGTTAGATGCCCAAATATGTACTATGATTAGTGGATTTTTGATTGACTATTTTGTTTATAAACTTTGATAAAATACACAACATTTAAGCAACTTAAATAGCTGAGAATCCCAACATGATAAAGAGGACACGAACAAGACCAACATAAATTTGAAACTAAATTTGGCAAGAATATTTATGTATGTATGTACGGTGAAAGCAAACACTTACGCGTTGTTTGGTTATTGGATTTACTGAGGCAAAAGAAAGGAAAATTTGGAGGAAACTTTTCCTTTGTTTGGATAATAAGAAAAGCGATGAGAAAATAGGGAAGAAAAGAAATTAAAGATTTTAAATATTTTGGGTCATTTCAAGTCTTTATTCATATATTACAATTATATTATATAAACTTTCAAATATACATATATTTTTTTGAAAGGCACATATCAAGAAAATTAACTCACTTCTACTGGACTTGGTTCTCTTTACAGTTGACTTTTTTGATTCCCTCAGTAGTCAAGTTTGGGAACCTCTATACAAAAACTAAGTTACACAAAAGAACTATGGAAATGAAGGGAACAAAGAAATTTCTCACAATTAGAGGGGATTGGCAACCTAGTCTAGAGTATGTGCACATACAAACACTCACACACTCATATATATATATATATAGATATATCTATATATATATTTATATATACCTTCTGATCAAACATTCGAAGTCGTGCTGTTCGGTGATGAAACTCTGATCTCGTCCTCGTACGTCCACCGTTTCCTATTCACGTGGATTTTTATGTCAAAAGCCCCAAAAATTTTATTTATATAGTGTGATTTTTATGTTGTTATTTTTTTTAACTATTTATATCGGTTATTGAACAAGTGACATAAAAATTATACTCTTTTATATCACTACTAAACTGATATCAAAATAAGAGTATTTATGTCCCTTTTTATAAAACGACATAAATAGTCAAAAATCGACATAAATAGCACACGCAAGAACAATTATGTCACTCACAATAAAACAGACATAAACAGAAATTTAAAAGTGACATAAAAAGCCTATATCTTTGTAGTGACGGGAAAACACGACGGGGAACGTTTTCCTTTCCCTTTTCGATCTTTTTCCTCACGAAATCCATGAACCAAACAAAGCCTTACAAAAATATTTGCTGCTAATGTCCTGTCGTCTGGAACCACTAAAACAAACTATGCAACCCCAAAAACAAACTCACTCATATCATAGCTACTATGCATTAAATCTATGTGTTTTATTCATTTATTTTTTATTATTATAATAAAAAATGCAATTGGAATTTCAGTAGTTGTAATCTTATATAATTGTTTATCTAGGCACTTGTCCTTATAAAGTGACTTTCTTTCAATGCTAATACTCGAACACTGATTAAAAGCAGAAAAATGATTATTTTATACATATATATATATATATATTATCTAGGGGGGGCGAGTGGGGGTGACCGCCCCCTAGATTTGGAAAAAAAATACTTAATTATACTAATATTATTAGTAAATACACGTTAAGTATATACACTCGTCCCCCTAAATTTTTTTCTTAAGTATTAAGCTTGCCCCCCTTAAATTTTTTTTTAAAACCTGATGTGTATATGTAATTTTTAAAAATGTTTGGTATATTGATAAATATAAATTCTGAATTTAGTTTACAAATTGCTTCATACCTTGTTAATTCAAATAGTTTGTATTTTTCTCACCTTATACAGTTATCTCATTATAAAAAATGTATAAGTAAACCTCAAAAAAAAAATTTCGGAGGATCTGCCCCCGAACCCCAGCAAATTTTCGCCCCCCTACACTAGATTCCTGAATCCGTCCCTATATATTTAAATAAAAGGAAAAGGCAAAATAGTCACTACTATAGTATAATATAATGACATATATATTGGTATAATAAAGATGAATAGTATACGTGCATTATGTTGAATGAGATAGGAGACAAGTATACCTTATGGTCACATGTGGCACATGTTTTATCTTATCCCAATCCTCTCCTCCTTCTACACATCGCTCTTGAAGTTGTGGACACTCATAAATTTTCAAACTTTGGAGTTTGGTGAGGTTCTGAAAGCTGGCTGGAATTGAGGCAAGCTCATCACATTTACGAATAGACAACGATTGAAGAGAGGTGAAGTTTGGCAAAGTGGTCAATTTAGGACAATCATCAATTTCCAACTTTTCAAGAGCTGGAAGGCACTTTGGCAAAGTGGTCAATTTATGACAATCTTCAATTTCCAACCTGCGGAGACAAGGGAAGAGAGGTCCTCTTCTTTCCTCCTCCTTTGACAACAATGATCTCAACTCTGGAAGATAAATAAGCGTGAGTTCTTCCAAACAGGGAAAATCTGGAGCTTCATAGTTGTTATCATCGTTGATGATGTACTCCACTTTATGCATGCACCATATGACAAGATATCTCAAGGAAGGTAGTTGATGGAGAAGCGGAACACCGTTACATGTCAAGAGTTCCATTTTAACTATATTTTTCAAACTTGACTTATCACTCATCCATTGCGGGAGCTGGGTACCATAAAAATGTTCAATCTTCAATCTTTTAAGATTTGAGGAAGGTTGAAGGGCTTGAAATACTTGTTCTGCAATATCATGTTGTCCTTCATCATCACCATACCAACATAATTTCAAAGATCGGAGGTTTTTTTTTCCAATCAAATTGGCTTCTTGGGCATCCTTCACATTTTTCACCCTCCCGAGATGTTTGATTGACAATGATTCCCCAAGGTCTAAGCATTTCAATTCATCTAGCCTGCAGCCTTTCCTCTGTTGTACAATGAATACATCTAACATCTTGAGGCATGTTAATTCACCAATGCAAGGAGGCATTTCTCTTAATTTCATACAGTTTTTGATAAGCAAATGTCTGAGCTTTCTAAGGCGTCTCATGTTTTCTGGCAATCTCTGAAGCTTAAAACAACCATCTAAATTTAAAGTTTGCAAATTCCATAGACTACAAATTGAATCAGGAACTGTCTTAATATTACTGCACCAAAGCCCCAAGTACCTTAGATGTTTTAAACTGCCAATTGAAGATGCCAACTTTGTTATACCGAAATCATCCCTTACAGCAAAAGCTCGAAGTTTACCATTATTTTCAAAAACAGAGACCTTCGAGTATTGTACCACATCTGGCCTCTCTGTGTAAAGTAAGGTTCTTAAGGAGTCATTATTTTGTAACTCCTTAGGCATTGTCGTTAACGACACAGAGGAAACACTCAAGTTGAGATAACGAATGCTTTTCTCTGATACATTATTAGGTGACCTCTCAACCTCAATGATTTGACATTCCTCCTCCATAACAGAGTGGCCGAGATCATGCATAAGATCGTGCACCTTAAAAGTAACTTTAGGAAAAAAGTTCGAAAAAGATTCAAACTCCTCCTTCACATCCTGGAAGAAAGATCTTAAGTGTAATTCATTCCATATGTCATTGCCAATATCTTCCATCTCCTTACTTCCCTTGGCGGATGAAATAAAGCCATTAGCCATCCAAAGATTAATTATATCAGTTTTCTCGATAACTGTATCTTTTTCAAACACAGAACAATAAGCAAAACAACGTCTTAGTGGCAATGGAAGATTTTGGTAACTCAATCTCAAGGCTGGCAAGATAGAGTTCTCCTCATCTTGTCGTAAATTCCAAATTTCACTCTCTTTAACATCAACCCACTGGTTTACTTCCCTTTTGAAGCGCAACAAACCTCCTAAAGCTTTTGCAGCTAAAGGCACACCCCCACACTTCTTCACTATCTCCTTCCCTATGGCTTCAAGGTTATTATGACACTCGTATCCTGCACTCCCAAAGGCATACTGTTTGAACAAGAACCAACAATCACCTTCGGATAAAATCCCCAATTGATGCGGAGGGACTGTTCCCATAATTGATGCCACCGTTGGAAGACGAGTAGTGGTAATAATTGAAGCACCTCTAGATCCGCAATCTTTTAGTACACCTTTCAACTGGTTCCATTTCCCTTGATCTTTGTTCCACACATCATCTAGGACAAGCAAATACCTTTTCCCATTCAGCTTTCCTTGAAGGAGTCTTTGTAGAGGATCTAGTTCCAAGTCTTCACAAGCGCTGCTCTGCGTTGCGGATTTTATGATTTCCTTTAAAATCCTCTTCACATCAAAAGGCTCGGAAACACAAACCCAAATCTTTGCCTCAAAATTAGTAGTCACCCTCTCATCATTGTAGACTAATTGCGCAAGTGTAGTCTTTCCAAGTCCACCCATACCAATTATAGGGTAGACCAATAAATCTTCATGATCACCATTCACATGGTTTATCAGAACTTGAACAATTTTTTCCTTTTCTGCATCTCTTCCATAGACTTTTGGTTCCGTTAAAAAGGTGCCGGTTAGCCGAGGATCAGAAAACCCAACTCTCTTTTCAACAACCATTTCACGCAGATGAAAATCCGACCGCTCTTTAGCAATTTGATCTAATCTCTCTCTAATCTCTCTCATCCTATTTCCAATTTTGTGACGAAACCAAATATTTCCTACAATAGGATAAGAAGTTAAGGAAGAAAAACGTACCTCTTTTCCGAATCCAGACTCCAAACGATTGGCTTCTGTTGCACAATCATCGAGAATGTCATCTATTTCGTAAGTTGCGTATTTGAGCTTTTTCAACCAGTTTTTAATGGGCTTGTTTTCTTGCAAGTGTGGCTTCTGCTCAGCGTCTTCAAGAACAGATTGGATTGTAGAGAAAATGCTTTCTAGCTTTTTCATCTCCTCATTGACACCCCATAGTAATCCAATCTCATCCTTGATCAAAGAGTCAAGATTTTGAAGCACAATTGAAAGAAGAGCGTCGGCCATTCTCACTTGCTGATGATCAAAATTGATTAGAACTTATTAGAATTCTGTGGAAATGAAGTTATTCTCCAGAGAAAGAACTTACATGAACAAACTTTTCTCTGGAAGCAAAGTGGCTCAAGGATATTAATTACTAGGCCACACAAATCAACATAGCTACCCGTGAAATAATTGATGAGAGAGAAAAAGGAGAGAGAGACAGAGCGCCAATTTACTTTAATTAATCTAAGGGAAGGGGAAGGGAAATGTGTACAAAAATGTTACACTCATGTTGTTGCACAAACTGTAAAATAGAATAATATTACCAATAATAGTAGCCTTTGACGTTTTTCTTGGGATGAGTCGCGGACTTAGTCGCTCTCTTTAAGACGCTTCGCGGCTCTGCCCAAGTTGTGCAAGCAGTTCGGATGAAGGCCACGACGTCCCCAGGATAAAGCAGCCCAGAAATCGCTTCTGTCTCGAAGATCCTTGCACGGAGGAAAGTCGGAATGCTCACACCCTTTCAGTATTGTTGCTCGGAATCAACCAAAAGACTGATCTTGTTGTAAAATAAATCAAATATATATATATATATATTAAATATGGAGGAGTAGACTTTCTGAATATATATATTTTCTCTGCTATCGTTCTTTTCCTCTGCAGATTGATCGTCCTTTTAAAAGAAAGAAGAACCCCCTTTTTTTATTATTCACTGACTGATCGTCCTTTTATATATATATATATATATCGTTGTGTAAAACAATTTTTTTTTTCTTAGAAATTGGTGAACGTTGCCACCAAAAGAGGAGAAAAGTTGTAAACCAATCTGCACGTCTTGCACGTCTTGTATACATGTCAAAGAAAGAAAATCATTCAAAGACCAAGTCAAATCAATACTCAAACAACTGATTCTTTGATTTGAATAAAAAATTATGTTTAATAAATATCATGTGGGCCCAAACATTATCACATGTAAACAAAGTCATCGACTACAAATTGTTATCCACGTGGGTCAAGCATAGATTATAGGACCCTACTGATTTGATTGTTATTATTTTATAATACATATATTCCAACAATCCCCCCTTGTATTTTAAAAATAATTTAAGATCATCGAGCAACGTATCATAAGACTGTGCATAAGTAAATGTGTTTTTCAACTTGAACCTTTACGTAGTGATAGTGCTTCTGATTATACTAGAGTAACCGTAGTTTTGAACTCTATCTCAGACAACACCATACACACAGTCCTACTAGGGTGAAGTTCAAAAACCAGCACTTTACGGCCATGTGCTTATATCCCAGTATAGCGAATGATCTAGAGAATTTGCCCAAAATTTCATAGGAAGCGGCCTCACTTCCACATTCGCCTAAGTGAGTCTAACAAGGATACTCCTGTAGCTAGGTATCCCACTCCAAATGGAGTTTAGATCTCATTAAGAGTTATAAATAACTCAACCTTCTGTCCTTCAGGATGTCATGCTTCGTAGGGATGGACTTGGAGTATTACCCCCATGTATAGATATTAGCATGATTCCACTCATATCACTCATGACTTGTTATTACCCTTTGAACCTATTTCTTGGGATCTCCAGTCTATAGGTTGGGTTACTATCACAAGTCACTCAACTATCTAAGGGCTTTAGTCCCATCCCTTTCGAGGTTTTACAAACCTTCTCTCGTGCTAGTCCTTTCGTCAAAGGATCAGCCAAGTTCTCCTCAGACCGTACATAATCCACTCTTACAGCTCCAGAAGAGAGAAACTCTCTAATAGTGCTGTGCTTGCGACGTATTTGTCGCTTCTTGCCGTTATAGTAACGGTTCTCAACTTTTTCAATAGCCGCGGTACTATCACAGTGGATTAGGACAGCTGATATCGGTCTCTCCCATAAAGGGGTATCTGATAGCAGATTTCTCAGCCAACCTGCCTCCTCACTAGCAGTAGCTAGTGCTATCATCTCTGACTCCATCATGGACTGAGCCAAAATAGTCTGTTTCTTAGACTTCCATGAAACTGCGCCTCTAGCAATGCAAAATATGTATCCACTTGTGGCCTTGAAGTCATCTGATAGGGTATTCCAATCAACATCGCTATATCCTTCAAGGACAGCGGGAAACTTCTGATAGTGTAATTTTAGGTTCATCGTCCTTTTTAGGTAACGCATGACCCTTTCAATAGCATGCCAATGCTCCATACTAGGTCTACTAGTAAACCTACATAGTACTCCAACAGCATAAGCTATATCTGGCCTAGTGCAATTAGTAGCATAACGGAGGCTACCAATGATGCTCGCATACTCAGTTTGTCTAACACTGTCACCAGTGTTCTTGAACAATTTTACACTAGGGTCATATGGAGTACATGCTGGTTTACAGTTAAAGTAATTGTATTTCTTTAGAATCTTCTCAATGTAATGAGATTGATCTAAAGAAAGTCCCTTTTCGGACCTACTAATATTAATTCCAAGAATTACAATAGCTTCTCCTAAATCTTTCATATTAAAGTTGGCACATAAGAAAGATTTAACTTCATTAATGACATGAATATTTGATCCAAAAATAAGTAAGTCATCCACATATAAGCAGATACTAGTGCAAGTGTTGTTTTCAAATTTGTAATAAATACACTTGTCACTTTCATTTATTTTAAAACCATTTGAGATGACTAAACTATCAAATTTATCATGCCATTGTTTTGGAGCTTGTTTCAAACCATAAAGAGATTTATCTAATTTACAAACTTTATTTTCTTGACCAAAAATAATAAAACCTTCAGGTTGGTCCATATAAATCTCTTCTTCTAATTCACCATTTAAAAAAGCTGTTTTAACATCCATTTGGTGTACTACTAAATCATGAATAGCAGCTAAAGCAAATAGTACACGAATAGAAGTAATTCTAGTGACAGGTGAATAGGTATCAAAGAAATCAATATTTTCTCTTTGTCTATAACCCTTAGCTATAAGGCGTGCCTTATATTTATCTATCGTGCCATCGGGTTTCAATTTCTTTTTAAGAATCCATTTGCAACCTATTGTCTTACAACCAGGTGGAAGATCTACTAAGTGCCAAGTCTTATTTGATTCCAATGATTCCATTTCATCATTTATTGCTTCTTGCCATAAATCAGCATCTATAGAAGTCAAGGCTTCTTGGAGTGTGTTAGGATCCTCCTCTAAGTTGTAAGTATAAAAGTCGGTCCCAAAATCTTTCGCGATTCGGGCTCTCTTACTTTTCTAGGTTCTAGTTCATATTCATTTGGTTCTACTAATCTAGGCATATCATATGATGTTGAACCCCCACTATTTTTAAATTTAAAAGGAAATTTATTTTCGAAAAAATCAACATCACTAGATTCAATTATAACATGATTCTTTAAGTCATAAAATCTATAAGCCTTACTATTAATAGCATAACCAATAAAAACACATTCATAAGCTCCTCTAGCTAATTTGGACCTTTTAGGGTCTGGAATTCTAACATATGCCAAACAACCCCATGTTCTAAAATAATCCACATTTGGTTTTCTTCTTTTCCAAATTTCATAAGGAGAAATATTAGTTTTAGAGTTAGGAACTCTATTTAAAACATGACAAACAGTTAATAATATTTCCCCCCACCAATGAGAAGCTGCCCCTGAATTTAATAAAATAGCAACTAGTAATTCAGTAAAAGTCCTATTTTTTCTTTCAGCTTTTCCATTCATTTCAGGGGAATAAGGGGCCGTTTTCTCATGAATGATTCTATTAATTTTGTATAAAGCAATGAATTCATCAGAATCATATTCATGTCCTCTATCACTACGAAATCTTTTAATTTTTCTATTAAACTGATTTTCAATCTCATTTAGGAAATTTTTGAACATGTCAATTGCTTCACTTTTATTTTTCATAAGATAAACATATGAATAATTTGAGCTATCATCAATAAAAGTGATAAAATACCTTTTTCCATTTCTAGTTAAAATTCCTTCATATTCACAAATATCTGAATGAATTAATTCAAGAGGTTCAGATTCTCTAGTGACAGATTTATGTGGTGTTTTAGTGATTTTTGCTTGGCTACAAAATTCACATTTGTCAAATTCATTTAAAGACAATTGTGGAATATATCCTAGATTACTCATATTTTTCACAAGCCTTTTATTCACATGACATAATCTAGCATGCCAAACATTAAAAGAACACAACATATAAGCATAAGAAGAAATTTTATTAAAATCAACATTTAACTTAAACATGCCCTCAGTTGCATAACCCTTTCCCACAAACACTCCACTCTTAGTTAAAGTAAAAAGATCAGCCCCAATAGTTTGAGTAAATCCAGCCTTGTTGAGAAGATAGCCCGAAACAAGATTTTTCCTCATTTCTGGAGTGTGCAAGACATCCTTCAAAACGACAGTCTTTCCAGAAGTAAACTTGAATTCAACCTCTCCAATACCCGCAACAGTAGTGGTGTGGGAATCACCCAACAACACTTTCTTGTCCTTAGCTTCAGAATAGGATTTGAACATATCACGGTCATAGCAAACATGGCGAGAGGCGCCAGTGTCTACCCACCACCCCTCTGATCCACCAACAATATTAACCTCAGAAATCATAGCAACGAGCTGCTCTTCGGCAAGATTTGCTTGGGGAGCAACTCGTCGTTGATTCCTACAGTTTCAAGCCATATGACCTGGCTTACCACAATTATAGCAAACAAACAGTCCAGCTTCATTTATTCCTGAGGGGGGTATGTTCCTATTCTGATTTGGCTTCAGATTCTTATTCTTATTGTTGTTGCGGTTCTTGTTCTGATTTTGGTTTTGAAACTTCATATTTTTTGCAGGTGGTTTCAGAACAACAGAGGTTTTGTTTTTGGAAAAATTTTGAGGTTTCTTGTTGTTGGAAACAACAAGAACCTGTTCTTTTAAATCTTGTTTTCTTGCCTCCTCCTCAATACGAAGGCGAGTTATCAAACTTTCCAATGAAAATTCTTTGGTTTTATGTCTCAAAATATTTTTGAAATCTTTCCAACTTGGGAGAAGCTTGTCAATAATGACAGCAACTTGAAACTGATCATTTAAATCCATGCCCTCAGAAATTATCTCATGAGCAATTTGTTGCAACTCGTGGGATTGAGCTTCAACAGATTTGTCATCCGTCATTTGGTATTTCAAATAACGGCTGACTGCAAATTTCTTTGCTCCAGCTTATTCGGTGTCATATTTTTCTGAAGGGCATCCCAAACATTTTTTACAGAATCACAGTTTGCATAATAATCATAAAGACTGTCAGAGAGTCCATTTAAAATATAATTTTTGCAAAGAAAATCATTTTCATTCCAAATTTCAGACTCTCTGATTTGAGCAGCAGTGGGATTTTCAGAAACAGTGGGTTTTTCAGAAAGACAAAAAGATTGTAATTTTTTTGTTGTTAAGAAAAACTTCATTTTCATCCTCCACCGTTTAAAGTGAAGGCCCTCAAACTTGAAGGGTTTGTTGAGGTCATGGGTAACAGAGAGCATTGAAGATTCCATGGCAGATGATAAAACGTCTTAAAATTGTTGTTGCACAAACTGTAAAATAGAACAATATTACCAATAATAGTAGCCTTTGATGTTTTTCTTGGGATGAGTCGCGGACTTAGTTGCTCTCTTTAAGACGCTTCGCGGCTCTGCCCAAGTTGTGCAAGCAGTTCGGATGAAGGCCACGACGTCCCCAAGATAAAGCAGCCCAGAAATTGCCTCTGTCTCGAAGATCCTTGCACGGAGGAAAGTCGGAATGCTCACACCCTTTCAGTATTGTTGCTCGGAATCAACCAAAAGACTGATCTTGTTGTAAAATAAATCAAATATATATATATATATATTAAATATGGAGGAGTAGACTTTTCTGAATATATATATATATATTTTCTCTGCTGTCGTTCTTTTCCTCTGCAGATTGATCGTCCTTTTAAAAGAAAGAAGAACCCCCTTTTTTTTTCTTCACTGACTGATCGTCCTTATATATATATATATCGTTGTGTAAAACAAATTTTTTTTTTTGCTTAGAAAAAAAAGAAAGAAGAACCCCTTTTTTTTTCTTCACTGACTGATCGTCCTTTTATATATATATATATATATATATCGTTGTGTAAAACAATTTTTTTTTTGCTTAGAAATTTGTGAACGTTGCCACCAAAAGAGGAGAAAAGCTGTAAACCAATCTGCACGTCTTGCACGTCTTGTATACGTGTCAAAGAAAGAAAATCCTTCAAAGACCAAGTCAAATCAATACTCAAACAACTGATTCTTTGATTTGAATAAAAAATTATGTTTAATAAATATCATGTGGGCCCAAACATTATCACATGTAAACAAAGTCATAGACTACAACTTGTTATCCACGTAGGTCAAGCATAGATTATAGGACCCTACTGATTTGATTTTTATTATTTTATAATACATATATTCCAACAACTCATATACCTAATTTCACATTCAATATATTCTGATCTAGATTCTTGTGGGTCTTGTGTATAATTTATGTGAGACTCATATGAGATCCATTAAAATCAAGTGTCCGGATTGCTGAATGTGAAATTTGATATAAAATTTGGTGTAAGTGTAACATTACTCAAGTGTATGTGCTTCCGCAGTATTATTCCATGTTCTTGACTTGACTTAGAGCCTGTTTGTCTGTGCTTATGCTTATGCGATCTTGATCGTGGTTAGTAGAACTGCTTAAAAGTAGAACTGCTTATTATGGTTTGGGTGTTTGGTTAATATGCTGTGAATTGATCAAATATAGAGATAATCTTAAAAAGCACCCCCACCTGCTTATTGTCAAATTGCTTTTTGGACCAAATTTGCTTATATTTTTGCTGAAACAAACAGATCAATAAGCAGTTTGGGCCACCAAAACTGCTTAAAATAAGCAAATAAGCAATGACAAACAGCCTCTCAGACTTTAATCTGGGATTTGGTAAACGTTATCCAATATTTGGAGCTTGGTTCAAATGAACAATGTCCAAATCACAAACAAAACTTTTTGTGCACATATCACTACGGCTTTGTTTGATAATCATGGGTTTTGTGAGAGAAAGAAAATTGAAGGGAAAATAAGAAGAAAATTAGTCCTTTCATACTTTCCTTTTTGTTTTTATTTATGTTTAAATACCATTGAAAATTTAAAGTTTCTAAAATTTTATGTAGTATATCAATAATAAAATAAAAATGACTCACAGCATTCAAAATATTTAATTTGTCTTTCAACTTTTTTTTTCTTCTTCGTTTTATTATATGTTTTCTTTTCTTTCCCTCACCAAATCTAAAAACCATATAAACCTTAAATTAATCCTAAGAAATTTAAAAATAAAAATAAAAAAGCCATAACTTTACTCTGGGTGAATTGTGGAGAGATAGATCCTGAAGTGCGGGGGTGGGGAAGGGAATATGGAAATGCAATAAAACATTTTGGAGATCGGAAGAGATATGAAATAGAGTGTGTGAGTTCTTTATCCGAGGTGGATAGTGTATGAGGGATGGTATAACACGTAAGCTGGTTAGTGCCAAGTGGAGCAACGAGTGATACTGTGTGGCAGGTAGATGAGAGTGAGAGTTTGGTACGATAGCAATGATAATAATAATAACTGATAGTATAAATATATGTAAATAACTAAAGGTGGTGGGACTTGGAGAGTGTATGGCTCGAGTGAGAACCAGAGTAATCCCAAATAAGAGAGAGAGAAAGCAGTAGAGGGTCGGTTATCGGTTGGAGACTGGTATATGGGAGGGTGTTGTTCTGTGAGGCTAAAGGAGAGGCAGGTGGAGGTTGAGTAATGGCTGAGAGTTGTGTTTTTTTGAGGATTTTGGAGAAGATGATAGGTGTCTTAAGTGCTTTAGGATCGCAACTTAAGACTGGGTTAAAGCTTGAACTCTAGGTTTAGCTCCGGTTGGTGGGTGTATTGAATGAGGTTGATATTTATACAGAGTTCGTGAGGTTCTTGGCACAGCTGGGGTGGCTGAGTTGGCATCTTCGGAGTGGTTGCCCTGTTTGAGGTAGGTAGAGACTTAAATGCGTATGTTTAAGGTAGTTGGCCTTATTAAATGGGGATGCGGACAAGTCGATGTATTGGGGGAGGTGAGACGAGGTATTGTCGTTGTGAGGGTGAGCCAATGTCATTGGTTGGTCAAAGGGAGGGAGACAGAGTGAAGGAGTTCTATAGGTGCAGAAGATGCAGCGAAGGGGCAAGGTGTCAAGGCTTTTCTTATTGGTTCGTCGAAATGTATTGTCACTGGGAGCAAAATGGTTTTATTGGTGCAGAAGGTTAAGCATGGAGGCTCTCGAGATCATACTGCTGTGGCTTCCAGAGGGCTAAGCAAGGGTGAGTACCGAAGCTAAAGCCATTGGTGCAGACCCTTAAGCAGAGAGGATATCGAGACCCTGCTATTGGTTCGCAGAATACTCAGCGAGGTTGGAGTGACTGGGCAGGGTGAGAGTCAAAGGTTTCAGCTGTTTGCTAGCCTATGGGCTTTTCTAATTGGTTGGGAGGTTAAAAGGGGTAGGGCACGTGATTGGTGGTCACGTGTCTCTCTTTCTCTTTGGGACCAACCCTACTCAGCCTGTGAGGCGTTGAGATAGGGAGTTACCCCTGGTTCTAGCCACCGAACCATGAACTCTCAAGTTCCCAGTGGTCATAGCCACCCTTGGTACTGCTTCCTGACCAAGGGTGAGAAATCCACCTGTGAATGTGCGTTTATGTTGTAATGAAGTGTTCATTAGGTGCAGAGGAGAGATTTGTAAGCTGGCTTGAGAGCGAGTGGTGACTACAAGCAATGGTTGATTTGTGGTGAGTGGTCATTCGACGCCATGGCTTAATCGATGACGCGGATGGTCATTCGTCGTCATGGCTTTAGACTAACGCTAGATGGATTTAAACAACATCCACGTGTCGAATGGTCGGTGGTGTATCGAGCGGGGAGGGCAGTAGGTGGAATGGGCCCATTTTGCTTTCCTTCTCTTTGTTTGGGTGGGCTCTACCGTAGTAGGCCTCGGGTGACTGCTCTGGGTGGGCTTTGGAGTGAGCTGCTCGAGGCTGCCCTTTTTCAGTCGTGGAGTTTCATAGTGGCTTCTGCGGAGGTGGGGCCCTGTTTTGTTGCGGAGTGGGCTTTGGATAGTTATTCTGAGTGGGCCCATTACTTGGTGACGATATTGAATACACTTGGAGTCGTTGTTAACATGTGTTGGTCAAACTTCGTGATCTGTTATCCATTACCTACATAGAGTTAATTACATCTTACACTCTGTGGTTAGGTCTATTTTCACGTTAACTTTTTGTAGATTAAAGGTGATCAATAAATTAAACATTCAGAATATTGTGAGTCATTTCCCTTTATTTATTTATATACTCCCACCGTTCTATTTTCTTATGCCTTCTTTCCTATTTTTGGCCATTCCAAAACTATTGGTCACTAAGAATATTTCATGATAAATTTTTAGTCACTTTCCAAAACTACCCTTAGTGATTTTGAAATTATCCAACAAAAAACAAAGGGAAAGAAAAAACAAGTATGGGCATTTTGAAAGTTTTGCAATAATTATATGGTATTCGACAATCATTATGTCTTCTTAAAGAGTTTAACTTCCAAAGGCGGACAAAAAAAAATGCACGGAGGAAGTATTACAATTATATTTTTAAAATTTTAGATTTTTAATGTTACTTATGTATGAGGGAAAACACGAGAAAATTAGTTTTTCTTTTTCTTTTCCTTTCCATTTTATTCCCTCCCAAAATCTATGAACCAAACAGAGCCTATACACGCATTGAATTAGATACAAATTTTTTTTTATCCCACCACATTTTCTACAATCAAAATACCAAAGAACTTATTAGTGTTGTGTGGAAATGAAGCTATTCAACCAATTCCCCTATAGCCTAGTGGGACAAATGGGTGTACTATCCATTTGGTCAAGTGTTTGATTCTCCATAAGGTAAATATAGGGCAGGGTCTTTGGCCTCCCAAAGGAAGGTCAGGGGTTTGATACCCCCAGAGGTCATGTGGGTGAGTTGGAAGGACAAATAACAGGTAGCTGGACGACTCGTATCTAGAGCTTGGTGTGGGTTTGACTCCTACCACCCACTCGCCTCCCTGAGATTTTCCTAGTGCATGTGTTGTGGGGTTGGTGCACGTGCCCGAAGTATGCCCCTATTCTATTCCGATTAATGACCTAGGTATTGATCCCGAAGTATGAAAGACAGGCTAAGAATTTATCCTCGTCATTTAAAAAAAAAAAAGAAAATAAAGCTAGTCCCCAGTTTTTCCAAATAAAGAACTATAGATAAAGTATAAATTTTTTTAATTGGACTCAGATAAAGTAGAACTAGTTTTTAAGCATGGCCTTGTCTTCTTGTAAGAGTTGCTTCTGCTCAGCGACAACAAGAACAGCTTGGATTGTAGAGAAAGTGCTTTCTAGCTTTCTCATCTCTTTATTAAATTAAATAATCATAATTTTCTTATTTTTTGATCTTTTGGAATTTTTTATATTTTTATATTTCATATATTTCTTCGAGATCTACGTAATGAGCATGAAAATCTTACAAAAAAGAAACGTTGTAGCCTGATTTTGAGATTTTATTATCTAACATATGATATTATCTCTCTTATCCATCTATAAACAAATAATATTATATGTTTATTTTAACGGCGATAACTTTCTCAACTTTTGGGCTTTTTTTTTTTTTTTTTTTTTTTTTTTTAAATTCCTTGTAATTTTTCGAGATTTATGCACCTATGTTACCAATTTTATAAAAGGAATATGCTTTTGTTATATATATGCAAAAAAACACAGTTTTTCGTACTTGCTTGATTTTTAGTTTTTTTTTTCCTTCCAGTATTTTATGGTCAATATTGTTGGTTGATAAATCTCATGTTGTTGATTTCAAAACATCAAATTTTACGAAAAACGAATTTGTGGAACAAAAATTATAGTAATTTAAAATTATTTAGCCATAAAAAATGATCTAATGAGCTAAAAAAAAGTATTACAAATTTTAGATTGAAAGAGTTTTATTTGAGGGAGTTACGATCCAACCTCCCAACTAGTGTATTTTGTCCAAAATTATAGGATTGAAGTGTTCACTATTTGAAGTACAAAAATAAAGTAAAAAACAATCTAATCAGTGCTTGGAGGCGGTGATGGTGCAAGTGCAGTGACAGTGGTGAATCTCGGCCGGTGATGATGTTGTTATTGGCAGAGAGGGTGTGAGGGAGACACGATAGACAAAGAGAGAGGCACCCAAAATGTGAGAGAGAGAGAGAGTTTCAGTTTCCTGAGATCTCAAGGTAATTACTCCACCACTATATGAACATAGCTCTGTTTGTCCACACCAATGAAATTATTGCTTGGCCAAGCCGGGCCCCACTGCATTGTCTGCTTGTGCTTCAATTAATTATTCCCTGTGCTTGACTTGGCTTGACTTGGGATTAGCTAAACTTTATTGAATTTTTGGAGCTCTTGATTTAAATTGACATTAATCAACAATTTCTTTTAAAAAAATCAGTATCAAGACTAATGACTTAGTGGTATGGTTTGTAATCGGGTGACAATCGGGTCGTGATTATAATCGTGTTATTTTTAAACGTGTCATAATTGCGTCGGATCATACACGGATCATCCGTTTAACCCTTCTAATCTGTGTATTATCGGTTCGATTCGGTTCGCATTTTTTTTCCCAACTTTTTTATGTTTTGAAATCCAACAGAAGTGGTCGGTTCGGTCGATTTTTTTGGCTTTTGGTCGTTTTTGCCAATTTGGCGATCAAATCAGTTTTTTATTTGTAGGTAATTTTAAGAAAACCAACCGGTTAGCTCGGTTTGGTTAGTCGAAAAAAGTTTACAGCTCTACTAAGAATACAAATAAGTCTTCCCATCAAATATATCAATTATTAACACGTATTACGTATCATCTTAAATACCAAAATACTGCAAATATAACAATATCCAACTATTATAAACTCAACACCCAAGCGCATCCAAACAAAATGAATAAGAAGAAAATTAGTTTTCACTAGATGTATAAAGAAATTTCTATTTGCTAATTTAATTTATTTGTTTAGTAAGTTGGTAAGTCGTAACTACTTTTTTTTTTTGGGAGCAAAAAAACAACTTAAGTTATATTTTTTTAATTTTTTTTTTGAAATAAACATTTTTTTATTCTTATATATAATATTTTCATTTTAGACTTCCAAATTGTTAAAAAATATTTTAGAACTAAACAAAATGCTCCAACCGCACCTAATTGGGTCAAATGGGTTGACCCACTTAAACTGTGGCACAATCCAATTATTAATCGTGTCAAACGGGTCGACTCATTTATGATTCGTGTCATTATACGGGTCACCCAAACCCGTTTATTTTTATATCAAATTACCGTGTCAGGTCAAAAATTGCCACACCCAATTTCTATTTCATCTAAAGCTACATGTGTTTAGACAGTGGGCCTTAGCCCAATTGGTCTATCACCACCTCTCCCAAGTGGGAGGTGGGGTGTTCGATTCCCCTCGTGGGAATTGGGTAGGGGGTTTATTCCCCTTCAGCCTTCTATGGGAGGAAGTCCCTTTAAAGTGGGCCCGTGGCCCCCCCTGACTATTTGCAGTGTGACTGCAGTGTGTGTGTGTGGCGCCTGCGGGTGCTTTGACCTCAAGCAAAAAAAAAAAAAACCACAAAATCTAGAGTCATATCACATTTTTGCTTCATATCATAAAATAATATGACACCAAACAACTATTCGAAGTGGACAAAAACCACAATGTACTACTTCGAAGGTATCACACTAATATATGAGAAATGCTACACACACATTCTAAACCACACCCCAAACCACACCCTTGCTTTAAATGCATGTACCATGTGCTGTGTAAGTGGTGCACAGAAAAGTGTGAAAATTCAAACAGCACAAAGTACATGCATTTAAAGCAAGGGGTGTGGTTTGGGGTGTGATTTGGAATGTGTGTGTAGCATTTCTCCTAATATATTACACTAATATATTATTCGGAGTGCGCCACTAATGGCCATATTATTCGAATAATATACCACCACATGCACTACTTCGAAGGTATTTTGGCTATTCCTCTACATGCACTACTCCTCATCATGTGCTTGATCATTATATAAATTGGTTTGATTTTGAAATCAACATGATGGATTGTCATAAAATGGTGCCATGATCATTACGTGGTCACTGGAATCAAATCAATAACCGAATTAATATGTATATTTCGGTTAATATATATATTTTTTCTTGACTATGGTTTCATATTTTCAGCCAATTGGTCGATAAATTTTTTACCATCCATTGATTATCCAATGTCATCCAACCGCCATTTTAACTCGTGATCCATAAGTGCCGATCTAAATGATCAAAATGGTTGGAATTGAGCATTTTCTGCTTTCAAAAACAAAAACCAAACAACCCTTCGAAGGCCTTCCAGCCCCCCAAACTTATAATTGAAGAAAGGATCGTTGTATACAAATAAACGCTCACACCCTCAAAGGGCACTCCACAAGGCGCCATGTTGGATGCCTTGAATATTCATACCAATTTTTTTTTTGTCAAACAGGGTAGGTAAGCTTTGGTATTTTATTATATATATATACATATATTTTTCAACAACTGTCGGTCCCTTCCACATGGGATTGGACAACCACTAACAGGACATAGGTTCGAAGATATCATTTTACCAATTCGAACTCTTCATTTGCATATTCGAATACATCAATTTTGAACCCAAATATGGGATGATCTCGCGCTTTTTTTTTTTTTTTCTTTTTTTTTTTTGGCAACATCTTCATTAATGCTGTATATTTCTCGATCATCTGATATAACAGTCATTGTCACAACCAAACTATTGAGAATTTGAATCAAGTCTATAATATTCTCAAGTATTGAAACATATTATCAAACTTTGGCCCAAGTAACCAATGACCATGCCTCAGCAGCTTCGAACCACAACAAATGTGAGTCACAGACTTCAACAAATAAAACCACCAATTTGGCTTGTACTCCAAACCCACTTCCTTCAAAGATAAATACAAATATTTTTTGTGTGGCCATTTAGTCCGACTAATGCATTGACCGAATACATAATCAAATTTGGTCAATAAAATTTTCCCTTTCTTCATAATAATACTGCCAAATGAAAAACCAAATGATCATAACCCAATTTTGATGAGCCCCACAAAGCCAAAATGGGTATTGACCAACTAAAGCCATGACATAGAGTGGCTTAAATACTTCATAAATTTCAACACTCTGAATAATGTTGAAAAACTCAAACCTATGAACAAAAGTTTGTTCATGATTCTCAACCAAAGTTGGTTGAAAAATACACCCCTCGGGTACATTTTCATCACTATTATTTGGTTGATTAACCAATATGGGTGATGAAAATAGTGGTGATTTTTTTATTTCCACCATTGATGGATGTTGAAAATTTTTCATAATCAAATTTATTTTCATCACTTGGCTCATAGTTTTGAATAAGAGTTGACACCTCTCGAGCCATTTTGTGAAATTCATTTTCTAAAATAAACAATTGGTCCTTTACTTGTTCCAATTATGGAATAAAATCAGTGAACCATTTTTTATCACCATAATATGGTATTGATGGTAAAACATACAACCATTCGAAATTGTTATCACCAAAATATGATGTTGAAGAGGGTAAAACATTCAACCCTTCAAAATTCATCTTGACACTTGTGTCCCACTAGGCGTGCCAAAAATGTTTGGTTGAAAAATTAAAATATGTGTGCGATCGTGCCAGGCAAGCAAATTGCCAATGTGTATGTGTGATTATCCAAACTGCGTCTCACCAGACAAATTGTGGTGTCGTTCGATGCCGTAACAAGGACTTTTATTGTGTGAGATGAAATACCAAACGAAGTGCCTTCGAGGCTATTCGAAGGTGTAGTGGCTGATCGAAGGTGAAACTGAAGTGAACAATTCGAAAGCATTGACAAGGTAATGAGGCCTTCGAAGTGATTCTAAAGGTAAAGATACACTACAAAGACAATAACAGAAAAGAAACTTTAGAAGGAAAAGACTAACTAAACTAAAGGCACTAGTGGCCGAAGTAAGGCTTAGTTTGGCCCCCATGTGGCTTTTTAAAAGGAGCTTATGAAATTTATTACTAAGTTTTTTGATAATTTTATACAAGTAGCACACTACTCTTCAAAAAGACATCATAAAATCAAAAAGCAACATTGGACTTTTAAAAGCTCCATTCTAAAGCTTTTAAAAGCCCCCTCCAAAAAAGCCCTAAGTTCAATTTTTACAAAGCTCATAAACTAGTTACCAAATGAATTAACATTAAATTGTGGTTTAAAAAAGGAGAAGCACCACGTGGGGCCCAAACTAAGCCTAACTATAACTAAAACTAAGTTACATTAAACTAATTAAAGGCCATTGTGGCCGGCTAAAGAGAAGAACAAGTATGTGTATTAATGCATTGTTTGGTCAAGGACCCTTACAAAGGATTACATCATGTGTATTTATAGATACAAATCATAACTACCAATAACCACCTATTTGAATTTAAATATCTCCCTCCCAAATAACTACCAATTTAAATTCATTACACATGTGTTTCTTCTAGGAGAAGGGCTTTCCAAAATGACTTCCATCTTCATCATCACCATTAATCTTCAAGTAACCACCTTTGCATTAATACTACGATGCCAAGTGCCCTGCAAGTAATTTCCAAATGGCTTATATGGCAAGCCAAAATAGCTTATTATAATAATAATAATAATAATAATATTATTATTATTATATAGTAGTATAATTATATTTTATGGTATAAACAAGGCGCCACACTGTGGATATCCCAGGTTGTTTTCAAATTTTACCCACTTTTTAAAACATTTTTCACATTCAAAGAGTCGCCACTTAATTTTTTTTAAAAAAGGAAAATTAAGAAACCATTTAAAAGGAAACTGATCTTTTGCGAAACCAAAGATAAACTGGGTCCGGGGATTATGGAATGAAAGGGGAAGGAGCCCGGCGGACTAAAACACCCCCTTTCATCCTATCTCACGATAGGCCTCTACTCAACATCCTTTTTAATCAAATTAATAATCTAAGCATGCCCTCAATTAATACATATATGTAGGTATACATAACACAAGCATGTTGAAAGGGTGCAAAATTGTTAACGGTAAAATATCATTCATAAGTCACATAATTCAACTAGCAAACATCATGATATGCAATAGAGAACTAGAAAACATACCCGGGATCCGGCCGCGAATATCAAACGTGCAATGCATGCAAAAATAAACCTAAGAAAGGTCTCTAACACATATATACACATAAGGCAAAACCTAGGCTAAGGCGTCGCACATGGAGTCGAAAATCAATATGAATCAAAAATGGAATTAAACTAGAGAAGAGTTGAGGAATTGTACCTCAAATGCGCTACAAAACAAAGGTTAGTACACATGCCTTAGACAAGATATAATATCATAAATAAGTAAATCCTAAGTCATGTTCAATTAGATACATCTTAGGCAAGAGATAAGTCCTACTTATGGATATTAACATGTATGAATGAATGCATGAATATGAACAAATATGGGACATGAATTTATTCACCAATTTGGATCACTAAGCCTCTGGATTTAATCTAAATTATCATTATTCAAAACATGGTTTGGGTCTCAAGACATTAGGAGACCATTTGAGTTAAAATAAATAAGATTAGATGAAAACAGTAGCAGTTTTTTTGTGATTTACAGAGAGCAGACCAGATGTTCAAAAATGGAAATAAAATACTTTTGATGGTTGGATCTTATTGATTTTTGGATATGTCATGCCTCTGTGAATCTAGTTTCTAACCCAACTTGAAAATCAAGATTTCAACGGTTAGATCTCCAGGAATATGGAAAATACTAGACCTCACTCAGGATTCTGCAACTCTCTGTCCAGAGATCTTGTATGATTTTCTAAAAATAGTAACAAAATGAGAAACACTTAGATCTCTTTAGGGTACCTTACTAACACATTAAGGTACTTATAAAAAATTATTTGAGATCCCAAAAACTTAATTAAAGTTATGATCTATTAATTTCAAAACGGACTTATTATTCTGAAAGTATTCTAGAACTCTGGACAGATTATGATTAGCTCACAAAAACCATGATCAAACCCTTCTAATCACAAGATCTTGCTAAAACAAAAATCACAGTGGTAAAACAATGTGTTATGAACATTTTCCCGTTGGTTTCATTCGATTCCAACGGTCGGATTTCAAACTAAAAATCCTTGATCAAAAACAGTTTATGAATCCACTGTTTTATTTTGCTAGTTCAAGTTTATTGATTGGCCTCAACTATTAGAACATGAAGTTGGGGCTCAAACCAAACTACTTCTTCTACCATTTGATGGTCATTGAAGACTATGAGGCACACCACACTTATGGATCTTGATGAAGTATTGAAATGAACTTCACAAAATCCTCAAATAAAGAATTCAAACCTATGGATCCAAGTTTGAATTCAACTTATCACTCCTACCACTTGATGGTCATTGGAGTTAGAGACATACATACTCATAGGTTCTAGATGAAGTATGAAAGACTTCTTAAAACCTAAGAGAAGGATTAGTTCAAGCCATGGGAATAAACTTGAATTAACACTTTCTTCTCCTACCACTTGATGGTCATTGGAGACTATAAGACATACTACACTAGTGGATCTTGATGAAGTATTGAGATGAACTTCACAAAATCCTCAAATAAAGAACTCAAACCTATGGACCCAAGTTTGAATTCAACTTATCACTCCTACCATTTGATGGTCATTGGAGTTAGAGACATACATGCTCATAGGTTCTAGATGAAGTATGAAAGACTTCTTAAAACCTAAGAGAAGGATTAGTTCAAGCCATGGGAATAAACTTGAATTAACACTTTCTTCTCCTACCACTTGATGGTCATTGGAGACTAAATGAAGTTAAAATCTACTCAAAACCTCATTGGAATATAGTAAGGATTCCATAAGATTTCTTAATGAAGAGGTTCAAGTCATGGATTAGGACTTGAATCTCAACAATTATATGTAGATTATGACTATGATTCATTTTAATCTCCATATGGATCATAAGATCATAGGAAACTAAGGAATCAAACTCAAAGAGGTTCAATGAGATATGGAAGATCTCATGAGCCTCACAAGAGATGATAGAAATAAGAAATCTAAGTTTGTCTAGAGAAACTAAGAACACAAGCTCTTCAAAATTGAATTTATTTTAAACCCAAGGCATCAATTAGATCCAAATCAATGAAACATTATGAGATTCAATCACAAGTTCTAAGTGGTGTGTGATGAAATGAGGTAAGAAGAGAGGTTTTGAAAATGTGTAAAGTTCCTAGAACTATGAACTTGTGATTGAATAGTCCTAATTCTATCAAGGATTAAGAGGTTACCTCTAAGACCTCAAGTATTTCTTCAACTTCTTGTGAAAACCTTCCAAGATTTCCCAAAATTCTTCAAATTCTTCAAGTTCTTCAAGAATTTCTTCTTCTCTCTCTCTCTCAAAATATATATGATTCTTGTATATCTCTCTCTCTTAATTCTCAAGTTAAAGTATATCTCTCAAGTCCCTCAAAAATGAAGGTGAAAGTTTGTTTATATAGACCATTAATCCATGGATAAATGGGTAAATTCGGGGTGGAAACCCATGTGCAAAGATTTCTTCTAGAACATGTGAGAAAAGCAGTCTGTTACAGCCAGCGGCATTCGACGGGTGCCGGCGGCACTCACTGAATGCCGGGCGGCACTCCCTGAATGCCGGGCGGCAAACACTGAGTGCCGGCGCGGCACTCAGTGAGTGCCGCCGCGTTTTCCGCGTGCCGGGGCTAACTGAATTTTGTCCCTCTTTTTGATTTTTCAAAAATATGTTGGTGTAAACACAATTTTTTTTTCTATATATATATATTTGTATTAAGATCCCCCATGTGCATGGTATCAACCATGTGTATGGTATATTTTGAATATACTACTCTCTTTTTTGTATTTTTTCTTTTTCCAAGATTTTTTATTTATTTTGTCCTCCCATCTTTTTCAAAAGAACTCTTTATTATTTTTTTATTTTCATTTTCTTAAAATCTGGTTCCCAGACTGGGTTTCTCACGCGTTCTTTATTATTCGGGTTTCTCCCGAATACCCAAACTCTCTCTCTCTTCCTTCTCCTTTTTTATATTTTTCTATTTTAATTTTGAAATTTGCCTTGAAGAATCAATTGAAGATTTTGAATATTCTGGAAAATCTCCGAGTGTAACCGGCCATTGTCATCATCGGTCTTTTAAGAGGTAACCAATCCCTGGATTTGACGTTTGGTCAAAATCGGGGTGTCTACAGTTTGCCCCTCTTTGACAGAGCTTGTGAAGCAACGCGTATCACAAATGAATGTCAAAGCCTGTGTGAAAGACAAGCCTTTGATCAAATAGTCGAATCCAGGTAGCAACAAAAGTGCGTTGCAAAATCAGGCGCGCAGATAGCCAAATGCTTGTCGTGCTCAATGGTGAGCTGCCTACGTATCCCAACGGGAATCAGACCAGGACGTAGTTCGGGCAAAAGACAACAACACACCAACGCAGGTAGTCACACAGATGAATGCACCTATCTTATCGTGATGCACATGCTCATGCAATCTTATATCTTATGCTTCCAAACGTGATGTTCCTGAGTCACGTTACTCTTCCTATTATCAGAAATGCACCCTATACATTGAATTATCCTATTATGACACCGTCTTACTCTAGGAACATTATGACTAATGTATGTACATTTCATATGCATATGAGAATCGTCTGATTGACTGAGATGCGCCCTGCGCCTTATACCCCATAGCCAAATCAGGTAGCACGCAGAGAGATTGAGCAGCTCTATGCTCAAAATCCCCAAAATCATCTGATCGGCTAAGCCGAATCAGGTAGCACGCAGAGAGATTGAGCAGCTCTATGCTCAAAATCCCCAAAATCATCCGATCGGCTAAGCCGAATCAGGTAGCACGCAGAGAGATTGAGCAGCTCTATGCTCGAAATCCCCAAAATCATCTGATCGGCTAAGCCGAATCAGGTAGCACGCAGAGAGATTGAGCAGCTCTATGCTCAAAATCCCCAAAATCATCTGATCGGCTAAGCCGAATCAGGTAGCACGCAGAGAGATTGAGCAGCTCTATGCTCAAAATCCCCAAAATCATCTGATCGGCTAAGCCGAATCAGGTAGCACGCAGAGAGATTGAGCAGCTCTATGCTCAAAATCCCCAAAATCATCTGATCGGCTAAGCCGAATCAGGTAGCACGTAGAGAGATTGAGCAGCTCTATGCTCAAAATCCCCAAAATCATCCGATCGGCTAAGCCGAATCAGGTAGCACGCAGAGAGATTGAGCAGCTCTATGCTCGAAATCCCCAAAATCATCTGATCGGCTAAGCCGAATTAGGTAGCACGCAGAGAGATTGAGCAGCTCTATGCTCAAAATCCCCAAAATCATCTGATCGACTAAGCCGAATCAGGTAGCACGCAGAGAGATTGAGCAGCTCTATGCTCAAAATCCCCAAAATCATCTGATCGGCTAAGCCGAATCAGGTAGCACGCAGAGAGATTGAGCAGCTCTATGCTCAAAATCCCCAAAATCATCTGATCGGCTAAGCCGAATCAGGTAAAGAATCAGAGCCAATCAGGCTCAAACCGAACAATTTTCAAAGAATTGGAGCCAATCGGGCTCAAATCGAATCAATTTTCAAAATTCTGGGGTCAATTAGATTCCGAATTATTCTTTTTCCAAAATCTGGAGTCAATTAGACTCCAATCAAGTTCAATCTTCATAAAAATCCGGAGTTGATTAGACTTTATTAACTCATTTATTGCAAACGGGTGTCCCTTGACAAAATTTTCAACAAGCAGGGGCCAATTTTTATTCACAAAAGGGCTTTAAAACTCATTTTTCAAACCTCGGGGGTTCTTTTGAAACGAGGGAAAATTTATAAGGACATGGGAGCAAAATTCGGGGGTTCTTTTATAAATAGTGAAAATCAGGGGTGAAAAGGCCACCTGTCATACGCGGCGGCACTCGGTGAGAGAAACCGGCACTCACTGAGTGCTGGCCGGCACTCTACCAAATGCCGGGCGGCATTCAGTGAGTGCCGGCGCCTTTTTGCCGAGTGCCGGTTTGAGCAGCAGTTTGTTTAAAACTTGGTTTCTTTTTCTCTCTTTTCCATTCTCTCCCTCCTCCTCTCTCGGATTTCTTCTCCAAAATCTCACCTTCTCTTGATTCTTTCTTCAAGAACCACTCACAATCAAGGTATGTTTCATAAAGATTACATCTTTACTTCAATCATTGTGCTTGCAATCATGTTTCTTTATGTTATTTGATCTCTCTTCTTCAAGATTTGATATGAACATTGACTTCCCCTTTTTCATGTTTGTAGATTCCCCAATGGCTAGTGGTTCAGGGTCTTATGGTCCCCCCAAGAAGAAGTACAAACCCAATCCAGTCCACAGTTCATCAGTTCTACTTGCCGATCCCCGGGCACATCTCTCGGCACGGGCTTTCAATCGAATGGTACATTCCCAAACTTTCCTTTTTATGCTTATGATGAGATAATGCAATGTAGTGCTATGAATGATGAGCAATGAATGCATGCATGAATGCCCTTTCTCCCTTTCTGTGCTAATGTAGTATATGACAATCAATGCTTGCATGAATCCATATTTGAAAATTCAACATATTCACCAATCCCTTCTTTCATGATTAGGATTTGATGCTTGGTATTGTGTCCTCCTCTTTTTATTATTGCCCTTAGTTGGACACATTGATTTCTTTATTCCATTTATTCATTGCTAATGGGCGGTTGTGCTAATCTGGATGAATTTTGCATATGCTTAATATTTTGAATGAACCTAAAAATCCAATCATTGCTTACAACCCACAAACATTTTTTTGTGCTTAGACCTCACAAGAGATCCCTTATTATTTTTTTCAAATCAACGAGTCTCCTAGACTCCAAAGAATTTCATTATTTTTCAAATCAACGAGTCGCCTAGACTCCAAAGAATTTCTTATTTTCAAGTCAATGAGTCGCTTAGACTCCAAAGAATTTCTTATTTTCAAGTCAATGAGTCGCTTAGACTCCAAAGAATTTCATTATTTTTCAAATCAACGAGTCGCTTAAACTCCAAAGAATTTCTTATTTTCAAGTCAATGAGTCGCTTAGACTCCAAAGAATTTCTTATTTTCAAGTCAATGAGTCGCTTAGACTCCAAAGAATTTCATTATTTTTCAAATCAACGAGTCGCTTAAACTCCAAAGAATTTCTTATTTTTCAAATCAACGAGTCGCTTAGACTCCAAAGAATTTCTTTATTTTTCAAATCAACGAATCGCTTAGACTCCAAAGAATTTCTTTATTTTCCTTTACTCACTAAATTGCATTACTTGGATCCCGCAAGAAAGTAATTATTATTCCCTCCTTTTCTTATTTTCTTTTCTCCCTCTTTTTTTGTTTTTTTTTTTTGCAGACTCCAGAATTTGTCCTCAAAGGTCATGGGAGCATGGCCCATGGCCGAAGGTGGTATATGGAGCTCTCTGATGATGTGAGAACCTTAGTCAATAATGCTGGATTTGGGCTATTTGCTTTGCTCCTGGAGAAGAGTACAAATGACCGGACCCACATTCAAGCCTTGGCGGAAAGATGGTGGGACACAACGAACACATTCCATATGCCTTTCGGGGAGATGACGATGACTCCCTTGGACTTCGCCATGATCACTGGCGTCCCGTTTGGTGGCCTCCCTATTGCCCGCTATGACGATCTTCAGAACCGTCATGAAGAAATTATTGACTTGCTCGGGGCTCACCCAGGGGATTTCATAGTTCCCGCAAAATGGTTTCTGGATACCTTCAAGGATCAGGCCTTCACTGACGATCAAATGGCCAGGGCCTTCATCATGTATGTGCTGGGTTGCTCGCTGATGAGTACAAAGGGTGACACAATCAGTCTGGGGTAACTGGCTTCTCTTACAGACGTCGATCGCATCTCCCAATACAACTGGGGAGGGGCAGGTTTGGCCACTCTCTACAACCACATGAGTGAGGTTTCTAGGGGGAATTCCCCCTCCACGGGCGGGTACTGGAGAGCTTGGGAGGTAAAGCTTCAACTTTATTATTTATTTATTCATTCATTTCATCTTTATTCCTTTTATTTTTATTGCATTCCTTTCCTCAAATTTTGAAAACTAAAATTTTGCCTCTTTATTTTACCTTGCAGATATGGTCGCATGAATACCTACGGATGAGAGCTCCCAGTACTCGGGGCAACGAGGCGGCTATCATGCCTCAGGGCTTGAAGTGGAGGAAAGAGGCAACGGGCCGAAAAGTCGGGGCTCATGATTTTGTTGGCTACCGAAACCTTCTCATTAATTTGCGTGAGATTCATGTGATATGGAACCCGTGGGCAGCGGCCCTCCCAGAGGCAGGTGAAGCAATTCAGGCGGCGGTGGCCTATTCTAGATTGAGGGTTCTGATGGTGGGTGAGGCGTGCCGGGAATGGTACCTTGGTGAGAGGGTGACTAGGCAATCTCTTGCTGCCCCAAACTTTTATGTGCCGTGGGTCCCTCCAGCTACTATGAGAAGTACAGAAACCCTGGATCACGAGGACCTGGTAGCTGCTTTAGACGGGGAGAACATTGCCAACCTTCTGGATGGCCCTGATGGTTATGCAGCCTTTAGATTGAACTCTCTTATGCATAATTTTCCCCTCATGGATGTCGTCCGGGTAACAAATATTATTCACATTCACATATGTATATTCTTTCATTTCTGTTTTCCATTCCTTTTCCATTTCTCACGCCAAAAAAACTTCTTATTTGCAGCCTGTTCCTGGGGTCGCTGAACCCCCAGCCCTTCCGCAGTGGAATTGGAGCGTTCCCACGGTCGACATGGGTCAAGAGACCATGTATCAGTTGACCCCTTACACTCAGAATGTCCCAACTATCCCTCTACAATATGATACAGTCCCCCGGGATTATGCTGAAGAGGGTCTGTCATATGCGCACACCGTCCAGCACTGGATTCATGGACGTGAATGGAGGGTAAATCTCTTTTGTTTGGAACAAAATTCTCTTCTTTTATTATTATTATTTTTTTGCAAAAACAAACACAAAGCTCCAAAAGATTTTCTTATTTATCTTCAAAAAGAATCCAAATGATCACCTTTATTCTAATGACTGTATTCTAATTCTCCCCCTTTTTTTTTTTTTTTTATTTCTCTCTCTTTTTTTTTTCTTTCTCAGGCTGATGGAGCAAGGTCCACTGCCGATCTTCAGGCTAGAGCTATGGTATTACATTCCCTCTCTTCTTTTCCTTTCTCCTCTCTCTTTTCTTAATTGCATTACTTATTTCTCCTGTTCTTTCTTACAGGAAGCTGAGATGGCGGCTCTGAGGAGACAACTCCAGGAGTTTCAATTGAGCCAGGGCGGCGGCTATCAGGGAGGTGCTGGCGGTAGTGGCCAAGGCGGCGGCTACCAAGGAGGTGATGGAGATGGGGGAGATGGAGGAGATGGAGGTGATGGCGGAGATGGGGGCGATGGCGGAGCTGGGAGAGGTCAGGCAGCTCAGCAAACGCCCAGAAGGAATCCTCGTCGTAGACGAGGATAGCTTATCTCCTTTATGCTATGTTATGTCCCTACGAGGACAAAGAATATCGAATTCTCTTAGGTGAAATTAGCAATACTCATGCATGGTGGCCTGCGTGCCCATTTTGAATTTGTTTATATTCATGCTTGATTGTTTCCCCGTATTAGCTCTTGAATCTTATCCCTTTGCTTATTTAGATCATGAATACCCTCTCTTGGCTTTATTTTAATGAGTGATGCAAGCAACGGTGCTTAAAATGATGATTGGCAGCATTTTTTATTCAAATTCTGTGCAGGTTTGGGCTGATTGAAGTTATAAAATGACCCATGTGCCTTTTAAACCTGGGCCGGCACTCGGTGAGGCTGGGCGGCACTCCGTGAATGCCGGATGGCATTCAGCGACTGCCGACCGGCACTCAGTGAGTGCCGCTACTTTACACCGAGTGCCGGTCCGGCCCCTTTTTCTATATAAGCTGCCATTTACCCATTCCTAGGTTCATTCATGATTTCTAGAGCCATTTTGCCTTCTTTGCATTCAAACTTTTTCCTTTTTTATATCTCCTTCCTATCTTCATGGCCCCTATCAGTTCCGACATCTTGTACCCATGGATGGATTCCCTTTCTGGCATAGATCGACTCAACCTTGAATCCCACAGACTGACTGACCTCTTCGCTTTTCACCATACAGTTCTGGATGAGGACTTGCTTCGAGCAGCTATTATGTGCTGGGACCCTTTTCTTCACGTCTTTCGGTTTGGTCACGAGGAGGTCTGTCCCCTCTTTGAGGAGTTTAGCGCCATCCTCCACACTGATCCGTATGCCGATTTGATTGTTCCGCAGATCCAGGCAGGATATATTCAGGATTTATCGGCCCTTCTTGGCATTTCTCGGGGCGCTGCCGGCTCCCTTGTTCATGACCATCATATTGATTTTGACCGCCTCTCCTCCACTTACGCACCCATTGGCGATCCTGATGATAGGAGATATCAGGTCATCAGGTGGAATGCCCTTTCTCTGGCGATGCTTTCACACTTTTTATTTCAGTCTTCCACTGATATCCTGATTCCGATCGTATGTGGCCTCCGAGAGATGCGGAGTGCTGTTATGCTCGTTCTGGGGGAGACTTTTCTAGGTCTGGATTATGCACATACCGCGGGATCGATGCTGCTTTCGGGGTCACCCCACGTTTTACAGATTTGGCTCTTCGAGTGCTTGGGCTTCTTTGCTCACCTCCCCCTCGGGAGACAGCTTCCTTATGATCGTATGGACGTCCATTACCCTTCCCGCACAGTTACCAGCTGGCTTACTTGGTTTCGAGGCTTGAGTTATGAGGACATCTGTTGGATATGCCCTCGCTGGTCTTATTGCTCTGTCGCAGTTCGTCTTCCTGGGCGCCCCGGAATCTGGTTGACTGGTCTGCGAGTTACCACCTTTTACATTCCCAGCCGGGTAGCCCGTCAGTTCGGCTTGCTCCAGGATGTCCCCGATGTTATTACTGCTGATTTCTTGAGGAGCTCTGTTCTACGTCCTTTGACCGTAAGGATGTTCGCAGAGGCTTGGCATGATAGGGTATCAGCTCCCTTTAGGAGGATTCCAGCTCCAATCGTCCCGACCGCAGAGTATTTGCTTGAGATTCAGTTACTGGTCAGGGGGTAGCTTCCAGATAGACAAAGTAAAAAAGAAAAGAAAGAAGCAAGATTTTAAAAGTTTTGACAAATTCTGCTTGACTTTGGCTAGGTTTATTTTCTGTGATGCATTTTTTTTTTTTATTCCGAAAATGCTCTGATCATGAAGAATCAAAGTTAGCACTTCTTTAATTTCTCTGGGTTATGAACAGTTTTCCCCTCAATGCCTCCTTCGGCTTTTATTACTCCTTCATGAGTCTTGCTTAGTTTTAATCTCTCTATGTAATGAATTCTTGTTTGTTTCCACATGATGCACATTTTGATAGCCAGTATATCCAGAAATGGGTTTGAACTTTGTCTGGGTTCATCGGCTCTATCAAACGAAGTTTGCCCCTGGTTTCGGGTTCTAGATGTGGTTCTAGGGCAAACGCAAGTTTGCCCCTAGTTTGTCACGGTGAAAACTTGAGGCTCTTAAATTTGTTTGGTTTTTTTTTTTTGGACCGAGGGCCTTGTGAGCCCGCCTACTTATCCCCGAACGGGTATCAGGTCCGTAGTAGTTCAGCCAAGGCTAGAAAGAACACACGTACATCTTTTATTTTGTGACCGAACCGAGCAGGTTGCCTACGTATCCCCTACCGGGAATCAGGTCAAGCGTAGTTCATCAATTCTGGAGGTTTTGAAAGGCAAGGTTTCAAGCAAAGTATTTTTTTGAGGCGATCGAGGTTGATTGGTTGTTTAAACTCAACCCCATCTAGGTCCATGAGATAGGCAGCTCCCCCGGAGAGGAGTGTCTTGATGATATATGGTCCGACCCAGTTGGGTTTAAATTTTCCTCGTGGGTCATAAACGGGCGCTTTAAGTTCTTTGAGGACCAGGTCGCCCTCAGCAAGCTTCCTTGGGCGAACCTTTTTGTTGAAAGCACGAGCTATCCTTTTCTGATATCCCCGAGTATGGTTCACAGCAGCTAACCTCCTTTCATCGAATAACATCAACTCCTCATATCTCCCTCGCAACCATTCCAGTTCAGTTACCTCACATTCTGCCAAAACTCTTAGAGATGGTATTTCAACTTCCACTGGTAAAACAGCCTCCATCCCGTAGACTAATGAGTACGGTGTAGCCCCAGTTGAGGTTCTCACAGAAGTTCGATATCCCCACAAAGCGAAAGGTAATTTTTCATGCCAATCTCTATACGTATCCGTCATTTTCCCCAGGATGGCTTTCACATTTTTGTTTGCGGCCTCTACTGCTCTATTTGTTTGCGGTCTGTATGGTGAGGATTGGTGGTGGGTGATCCTATACTTCTCTAGGAATGGGATAACCTCTCCCTGAAAATGATTCCTGTGGTCAGAAATAAGCTCATTTGGCACCCCGTATCTGCAGATTACATTCTTCTGGATAAAATTCACCACATCTTTTGCCTTCAAAGTTGCATATGATGCCGCTTCCACCCAAAAATAGTCTATTGCCACAATTATGTACCGGTGCCCGTTTGAAGCTTTCGGAATTACTTCTCCAATGATATCAATACCCCATACAGAAAATGGCCAAGGGGTGGTCATGCTATAGAGCTGGGAAGGTGGGGTATGCATTAAATTTGCATGAACCTGACATTTATGGCATCTCTTAACATACTCACAGCAATCTTTATCTAAAGTCGTCCAATAGTATCCTTGCCGAATTATCTTTTTGGCCAACAAATGTCCACTCATGTGGGGCCCACAGACTCCTTCATGCACTTCTTCCATCATTTTCCTTGCTTCCCTTCCATATAGACATTCTAAATTATAACCGGTGTAGGACTTCTTCCACAACATTCCCGCATAGGTTACAAATTGAGCTGACAATCTACGAATCGCTCTCTTATCCTTTTCTGAAGCTCCTTCGGGGTACTCTTCTTTCTCAACAAAGTTCCAAACATCTATATACCATGGTATCTCAACTTCTTCCTCTTCTCCAATGGCGGCGATTATTTCATACGAAGGTCGGGTTCTCTCTTCTATAGACAACGGAATCATGGAGACTCCTACAGGAATTTGGATCATTGAGGCTAAGGTTGCTAGGGAATCTGCCAATTGGTTCTCTTCACGGGGAAGATAATAGAACGAAATTCTTTTGAATTGCACCTTCAGGCTCTCTAGGTATTCATGGTAAGGTCTCAACTTCTCATGCTTTATTCTCCAGTCACCCCTCACTTGTGATATTATCAGATTAGAGTCTCCGAAAACATCGATCTTCTCTACCCCTAAAGTCAAGGCTGCTTCCATCCCAATTATACAGGCTTCGTACTCTGCCGTGTTATTAGTCGAATTATACTTGAGCTTAATGGCCAATGGAGTGGGGGCCCCGCTAGGTGATATGAGGATAATCCCTACCCCGTATCCTATTTGATTAGCTACTCCATCAAAGTACATTTTCCAAAGGTCCTCTTTTACTTCCATTACTTCTTCATCCGGAAACTTAAATTCCCCCTTCTCTTCGGATTCTATGGCGAGGTCAGCTAAATATTCGGCAACAGCTCTCCCCTTGACAGATTTGGAAGTGACATATCTGATATCGAATTCAGCCAGCATCATGGTCCAACGGGATATCCTACTGGTCAGGGCGGGTTTTTCAAAAAGGTATTTGAGTGGGTCCATTCGGGATATCAGGGTGATAGGAAAGGCTAGCATGTAATGTCTAAGGCGACGGGTACACCAAACTAAGGCCCAACAAGCTTTCTCCAACGGTGAATAGTTCAACTCATACCCAGTCATCCTCTTACTTAGGTAGTATATGGCTTTTTCCACACGCCCCTCTTCTTCTTCTTGGGCCAGCATACACCCCATTGAGTTCTCGGTTACGGATAGGTATAGCAATAGAGGTTTTCCGGGTTTAGGAGGTGATAGGACAGGCGGGTTTTGAAGGTAGGTTTTGATCTTTTCAAAGGCTTTTTGGCACTGGTTATCCCATTCGAACTTTTCCCCTTTTCTCAACAATTTGAACAATGGGTCACAGGTCATGGTGAGTTTGGATATGAAGCGACTAATGAACTGTATTCTTCCTAGGAATCCTCTCAATTCCTTCTCATTCTTTGGTGGCAGCATTTCGGCTATAGCTTGGATTTTGGTGGGATCTACCTCAATTCCTCTCTGGGTAATCAGAAATCCTAGTAGTTTTCCAGTGGTGACCCCAAAGGTGCATTTTTGCAGATTTAGCCTCATCCCGAACTTCCTCAGCCTTCCAAAAAACTTTCTTAATGCCTCCAGATGCCCTCCCCTTCCTTTGGATTTTACTATCATATCATCCACATATACTTCTACTTCTTTATGAATCATGTCGTGTAATAATGTGGTGGCAGCTCTCTGGTAAGTTGCACCTGCATTCTTAAGCCCGAACGGCATAACTCTATAACAGTAAGTCCCCCAAGGTGTGATAAAAGTTGTTTTCTCTCTATCTTCTGATGCCATTAAGATCTGGTTGTACCCTGAAAACCCATCCATGAAAGACAGAAGTTCATGTCCTGCGGTATTATCTACTAACACGTCGATGTGGGGTAAAGGGAAATCGTCTTTAGGGCTAGCTTTGTTCAAATCTCGAAAATCTACACAAACCCTAACACGACCATCCTTTTTAGGAACCGGTACAATATTGGCGACCCAATCAGGATACTCGGTGACAATCAAGAATCCAGCTCTCAATTGCTTTTCAACTTCCTCTTTCACTTTAAGCGCCCATTCAGGCCTCATTCGCCTCAATTTCTGTTTCACGGGTTTTGAATTTGGGAAAAGGGGAATATGGTGTTGGACAATTTCTGGATCAATTCCTGGCATATCATCATAAGACCATGCAAAGACATCTTTGAATTCTTTTAATAGATTGATTAATTCTTTGCTTTCCTCATTATTAAGTGTGGAGCCGATAGAAACATTTTGTGGATTACCTTCATTTCCCAAATTAACGTTTAGAGTGCTTTCCATGATTTTGCATGCAGGTTCATTTTCTTTTTCAATTAATTTTTGCAATTCATGAGGTATTTCATCATTTTCATCACATGCATCACAGTCATTATTATGCACAGTCAAGTAAGCAGAATTAGTCACATTTTCATTAACTTTCTTGGGAGCAATTACAACAGACATAGAAATGGAAAGACGCCTCATTTGGGCCAATACAGACTCTGGGTGAGGGGGGAACCTATCACTAGACTCAAAGACCCACTCTTTCTTGCTTTCCCCTCCCATATCAGCTATGAAGTGAGCTTCCCTTTCTTCTTCCTGAGTAATCTCTTCTATTTCCACCTCTTCCGGCTTCCCTTCGTACTCTGGTTTCTCCCTTTCTTTATTCTCGTTACTGTCTCCTCTATCCTGACCCTTCTCACCCTCATCCTTGATCTCTGCAGAGCTCCCTTTTTCGATCTTCTTGTATCCTTCTTGTAGCAGGTTCTTCATTGCCGAGCCATCCATAGTACAGACCCAGTCCTGAGTAACGGCAGTTTTTGCAGGCTGCTGAAGATAAGGATCCTCATAATCAGAAAAGTTATGCGCAAAGAAAATCTCGAATCCTGGCTTCATACGCTTCTCTGCTTCATCCATCCATGGCTCTGGAAAACCACAAAATGGAAAATCTTCTCCCTGCTTGATGAAGTACCCGTTGAGAGTTTTCATGTATGGTTCCATCGGTGCATCCGTTGCTTTCTTCTTCTTCTTCAACTCTTCCTTGGTTGGCGAGTATCCCAGCCCATGGGTGTGGGTTTGTGTGATGATACTTGGGAATTCTGACAACCCTTGGTGTTTCTTACCTAAACCCATCCCTGGGAAGAACCCCATTTTTCTCATGATTCCGGCCACCAGTGGACTGGCGTATTGATCAAAATACAGT
This sequence comes from Hydrangea macrophylla, assembly GCA_033977485.1. NCBI lineage: Eukaryota > Viridiplantae > Streptophyta > Magnoliopsida > Cornales > Hydrangeaceae > Hydrangea > Hydrangea macrophylla. The sequence continues at coordinate 81,384,457 of CM066989.1, forward strand.
GGTAAAAATTCCTTCGGCTTCCCCTCTTCTATGACGTTAATGAATTCAAACCCACCCAAACTTGCTTCACCTTCTTGTATCTGTACTTCTAAAATCGGAGCACTTGATGAGGCCCCAGACACATTTATCCAGCTATCCCCCAGAAGATCATATACCTTGTTTTTCCAAATGTACTTAACTTTCTGATGGATGGTTGATGGAATGGCACCCAAACTATCAAGCCACGGCCTTCCCAAAAGCAGGTAAATGATGCAGGAATGTCAATGATTTGGAATTCCGTTTCTCTTTCACCAGTCCCGACAGAGAGATTTAGAAAGATGATCCCCATCACTGCCCGTAGAGTATTATCATAAGCCCTCACCTTTTGTTCCGATGGTATAAATGTAGATTCATCGAGCCCCATCCTTTTAGCTGTTCGAAAAGGACATACATTTAATGCAGACCCGTTGTCGACGAGGCAGGCCGGTAGAGAATTTCCTAGACACTCAACGGTAATGTGCAACGGCTTATTGAAAACAGGTCCCCCAGGAGGTAAGTCAGCTTCAGAGAATGATATAGCCAGGGTTGGGTTTCTGCCGATCATGTCGATGAGATCTTCCGGAGTAACATCGATGGAAACATCCAACTGATTGAGAGCGTCAAGGACTGCTTGCCTATGACGCTTGGAAGCGATTAACAACCCCCAAATAGTGATATTTGCCTGGGTCTTCTTCATCTGTCTCAAGACTCTGTCCTCCTCTTCTTCCTCATTCAGTTTCCCTTTTCCTTTATTCATTTCTTGTTCAGGGTGATCCTCCTCAAGTTCGTGTGGTTTAAAATGCCTCCCGGACCGTGTGAGGTGACTAACACCTTCTTTAACCCAAAGTCTATCTTGTGTTTCAACAATTTTCAAACCTTCCTCCTCACTTTCATACCAAAGGTCCTCCTTAACTTTACTAGGATCCTGAATACCATCCCCTTTGTACCAAAGTGAATTGTCAGCTTCGGGTGCCCACCAATCTGTGTCAACAGCCCCTTCTATTTCTTTCCCTTTGCCTTCATCTACCAATCCTTTTAGAGTGCAAATTTGCGGATCCTCCAACATCTGATAAACTTTTCTCGGACTTCCCAACTTGGTGATCAATGCCGATGGGTCAAAAGAGCTCTCCTCATCTCCCAAGTAGTAAATTCTGGGCGGTGGTACGGCATGATAGTCTGGTAGCGGATTTCTGGTAACATTTGGCGGGTTGGTGGGTGGTTCAGATATTATTTTCTTGTCAATCAAATCCTGAATCTCATGCTTTAGTCTTAAACACCGGTCAATTGAGTGCCCCTGCTCCTGATGGAACTTGCAGTATAAATCAGATTTGAAATTTGGAGGCTGTGGATTTAGTCTGGGTCGTGGCTCTAGTAGGCGAAGATGTCCTTTTGCTACCAGCCTATCGAGAGCTGTGGACAAAGATACTCCCAACTCTGAAAACCTCCTTAAAGGCTTATCCCCTCCCCTCTTTGGGTAATTTCTGGTTACATCAAACCTTTTCTCAGGTTCGCTCAGTGCGTTCACATCTGTAGACCCTGAATGACCTCCCGAATGTCCTCCTCCCGTTCCATAGTTCGGTCGCCTGTACTGGTTCACTGGCTCCTTCTTTTTAATGACCCCTTCCTGTATCGCGTCTTCGATTCTGGTTCCTACATCGAACACCTCGGTGAAGGTATTGAGGGATTGGAACCTCATCTTCTCCTGATAGACGGGTTGGAGATTCTTCATCAGCATTCGGATTTGCTCTTTTTCGGTCGGTCTCTGTATCATCTTAGCAGCCTTCCCCCTCCATCGGCTTAGAAATTCAGCAAAAGACTCTTTGTTCCCCTGTCGGGTAGTCTCCAAATCCCTGATAGTAACATCCAGATCTTGGTTGTATTCGTATTGGGCCACAAACGCTTTTACCACTTCTTCCCAGTTTTTAGTCTTCCCTGGTTCCAGAGTGAGATACCAAGACAAAGCAGCCCCCGTTAACGTCTGTTGAAACAAGACCGCCATCATGACCGTGCTTAGACCGCTAGGCTGAAATGCCCCTATACACATTCTTATGTGGCTACGCGGGTTCCCTGTTCCATCAAACTTATCGAATACAGGCATTTTGAATCCTGCGGGCAATACCTCACAAACCCCCTCATACAACCCTTCCAATTCCAACAAATAGGTATCAACTCCTTGGGCCTTTCGTACCACCCTTTCCAACTTCTCCATCTTCTCAGTCATCAACTTGCCCTTCTTAGCCCTCTCTTTTTCTAGTTTCTCCCTTTCTATTCTCGGCGCTTCAATCCCTTCTGTTTCATCAAACCAATCTTCATCCCTGTGAGGAGGATCATTGCCTGGCTGCTGCCGTGCTAGTGCTTCTATCATAGTCATCATTCTAGTCATTTGTCCTGCTTGTTGTTCCACCATTGTTCTTAACTCTGTCATCTCCCTTGCATTAGCCTCTTGTGCCATCTCTTTTCTTACTAGTCTTGCAGTAGAATCTCTGTACCAGGCTATGCTCGCAGTTGATTCTATCTTTTACCTACAACCATATTTGTTTAAGTTATTTTTAACTACTTTTTCCCCCTTTTCAACATTATTTGTTTACCTTTTACTTTTATTAATGATTCATATGCTTTCAATGAATGATTCATATGCCATACGGATGCAAATGCATGTGTGTGTGTGTGCCTATTCTATATGCTAAATAAAAGAAAATTCTAATCCTAACACATAAACACATAAGCACATAAAATCCTCATCCATGTTTGAGTGTGCTAATTCCTCTTTTCATTGTGATCCTTTTTACCCTTTCAAGAATTTTTGAAATTCATTTAACAAGTATTTCCCCTAGATGATGGGATCTTTTTCAAAATTCCTTTTGAAAACAACAACATTTCTAAACAAAAGATGATTAGATTTGAAATTTTGCTTTTGAAATTTATTTGAAAATGATTTCTTTAATTGCAGAGATTTCTTGGATTATATTCCTTAACAAAAAGGTGATTAGGTCCAAATTTTTGCTTTGAAAAAAGCATTCCTTTAGTTGGTAAAACTTTTCAAACTCCTTCAAGAATTTTGGGTTCCAAGAATTTTAGGTTCTTTCTTCAAATATGGTTGATTTGAAATTTTAATCCAAAAGTGAACTCCAAAAATTTTGAAAGAGTGATTGAATGCCTTGGAATAAAGATACCAAAAATCTATTTGCTTCCAAAAAAACGTATTTAAAATTCTTTGGGTAAGAGGATCACATGATCGGATTGTTGTCATACTCTTCATGAATTTGGATGCATACAAGGTCAATGATGCTTAGCTAAACATGATACAAGAGATGTAATCTTATAATCAAGATTCGGCTTATTCTTTAATGTCATAGGACATGAAAAGGAATCGCCCAAAAGTGATTAAGAGGTTACATATCTTTTATCAAGTAAGCAACGTCATCATCTCAAGTAATCCCTTTCGGGCATACAAAACTCCCTAGCACATAAATCCTAATCAAGAATTTAATTCCTAATTTTGAAAGGTTCTATGGAAACTACCATGCAAAGGCCAGGTTTTGGTCAAATAAGGGACCCTTGACACACACCCGATAGGATGCTTCATATACCAAAACATGGTACGAGATCAAGGGTGATCACACGGTCCCATGATGACTTGACCGACCGGGTTGCCCCGAGCCTCCAAGGTCATAGTTCCGTGCAATCGACTGGCGAGACATGCAAGTGCAATGCAACGGGCACACAAAAATTAATTAATTCGATTAAAAGGAGGCTTTCAAGTCTAATCCTCGAGTGAACCCAAAATCCAAAATTCTGGTCTGTGAAACCAGAGATTCTGGGTTCGATCCCCAGCAGAGTCGCCAGATTGTGGATATCGCAGGTTGTTTTCAAATTTTACCCACTTTTTAAAACATTTTTCACATTCAAAGAGTCGCCACTTAATTTTTTTTAAAAAAGGAAAATTAAGAAACCATTTAAAAGGAAACTGATCTTTTGCGAAACCAAAGATAAACTGGGTCCGGGGATTATGGAATGAAAGGAGAAGGAGCCCGGCGGACTAAAACACCCCCTTTCATCCTATCTCACGATAGGCCTCTACTCAACATCCTTTTTAATCAAATTAATAATCTAAGCATGCCCTCAATTAATACATATATGTAGGTATACATAACACAAGCATGTTGAAAGGGTGCAAAATTGTTAACGGTAAAATATCATTCATAAGTCACATAATTCAACTAGCAAACATCATGATATGCAATAGAGAACTAGAAAACATACCCGGGATCCGGCCGCGAATATCAAACGTGCAATGCATGCAAAAATAAACCTAAGAAAGGTCTCTAACACATATATACACATAAGGCAAAACCTAGGCTAAGGCGTCGCACATGGAGTCGAAAATCAATATGAATCAAAAATGGAATTAAACTAGAGAAGAGTTGAGGAATTGTACCTCAAATGCGCTACAAAACAAAGGTTAGTACACATGCCTTAGACAAGATATAATATCATAAATAAGTAAATCCTAAGTCATGTTCAATTAGATACATCTTAGGCAAGAGATAAGTCCTACTTATGGATATTAACATGTATGAATGAATGCATGAATATGAACAAATATGGGACATGAATTTATTCACCAATTTGGATCACTAAGCCTCTGGATTTAATCTAAATTATCATTATTCAAAACATGGTTTGGGTCTCAAGACATTAGGAGACCATTTGAGTTAAAATAAATAAGATTAGATGAAAACAGTAGCAGTTTTTTTGTGATTTACAGAGAGCAGACCAGATGTTCAAAAATGGAAATAAAATACTTTTGATGGTTGGATCTTATTGATTTTTGGATATGTCATGCCTCTGTGAATCTAGTTTCTAACCCAACTTGAAAATCAAGATTTCAACGGTTAGATCTCCAGGAATATGGAAAATACTAGACCTCACTCAGGATTCTGCAACTCTCTGTCCAGAGATCTTGTATGATTTTCTAAAAATAGTAAAAAAATGAGAAACACTTAGATCTCTTTAGGGTACCTTACTAACACATTAAGGTACTTATAAAAAATTATTTGAGATCCCAAAAACTTAATTAAAGTTATGATCTATTAATTTCAAAACGGACTTATTATTCTGAAAGTATTCTAGAACTCTGGACAGATTATGATTAGCTCACAAAAACCATGATCAAACCCTTCTAATCACAAGATCTTGCTAAAACAAAAATCACAGTGGTAAAACAATGTGTTATGAACATTTTCCCGTTGGTTTCATTCGATTCCAACGGTCGGATTTCAAACTAAAAATCCTTGATCAAAAACAGTTTATGAATCCACTGTTTTATTTTGCTAGTTCAAGTTTATTGATTGGCCTCAACTATTAGAACATGAAGTTGGGGCTCAAACCAAACTACTTCTTCTACCATTTGATGGTCATTGAAGACTATGAGGCACACCACACTTATGGATCTTGATGAAGTATTGAAATGAACTTCACAAAATCCTCAAATAAAGAATTCAAACCTATGGATCCAAGTTTGAATTCAACTTATCACTCCTACCACTTGATGGTCATTGGAGTTAGAGACATACATACTCATAGGTTCTAGATGAAGTATGAAAGACTTCTTAAAACCTAAGAGAAGGATTAGTTCAAGCCATGGGAATAAACTTGAATTAACACTTTCTTCTCCTACCACTTGATGGTCATTGGAGACTAAATGAAGTTAAAATCTACTCAAAACCTCATTGGAATATAGTAAGGATTCCATAAGATTTCTTAATGAAGAGGTTCAAGTCATGGATTAGGACTTGAATCTCAACAATTATATGTAGATTATGACTATGATTCATTTTAATCTCCATATGGATCATAAGATCATAGGAAACTAAGGAATCAAACTCAAAGAGGTTCAATGAGATATGGAAGATCTCATGAACTTCACAAGAGATGATAGAAATAAGAAATCTAAGTTTGTCTAGAGAAACTAAGAACACAAGCTCTTCAAAATTGAATTTATTTTAAACCCAAGGCATCAATTAGATCCAAATCAATGAAACATTATGAGATTCAATCACAAGTTCTAAGTGGTGTGTGATGAAATGAGGTAAGAAGAGAGGTTTTGAAAATGTGTAAAGTTCCTAGAACTATGAACTTGTGATTGAATAGTCCTAATTCTATCAAGGATTAAGAGGTTACCTCTAAGACCTCAAGTATTTCTTCAACTTCTTGTGAAAACCTTCCAAGATTTCCCAAAATTCTTCAAATTCTTCAAGTTCTTCAAGAATTTCTTCTTCTCTCTCTCTCTCAAAATATATATGATTCTTGTATATCTCTCTCTCTTAATTCTCAAGTTCAAGTATATCTCTCAAGTCCCTCAAAAATGAAGGTGAAAGTTTGTTTATATAGACCATTAATCCATGGATAAATGGGTAAATTCGGGGTGGAAACCCATGTGCAAAGATTTCTTCTAGAACATGTGAGAAAAGCAGTCTGTTACAGCCAGCGGCATTCGACGGGTGCCGGCGGCACTCACTGAATGCCGGGCGGCACTCCCTGAATGCCGGGCGGCAAACACTGAGTGCCGGCGCGGCACTCAGTGAGTGCCGCCGCGTTTTCCGCGTGCCGGGGCTAACTGAATTTTGTCCCTCTTTTTGATTTTTCAAAAATATGTTGGTGTAAACACAATTTTTTTTTCTATATATATATATATATATTTGTATTAAGATCCCCCATGTGCATGGTATCAACCATGTGTATGGTATATTTTGAATATACTACTCTCTTTTTTGTATTTTCTCTTTTTCCAAGATTTTTTATTTATTTTGTCCTCCCATCTTTTTCAAAAGAACTCTTTATTATTTTTTTATTTTTATTTTCTTAAAATCTGGTTCCCAGACTGGGTTTCTCACGCGTTCTTTATTATTCGGGTTTCTCCCGAATACCCAAACTCTCTCTCTCTTCCTTCTCCTTTTTTATATTTTTCTATTTTAATTTTGAAATTTGCCTTGAAGAATCAATTGAAGATTTTGAATATTCTGGAAAATCTTCGAGTGTAACCGGCCATTGTCATCATCGGTCTTTTAAGAGGTAACCAATCCCTGGATTTGACGTTTGGTCAAAATCGGGGTGTCTACACACACACACACACTGCAGTCACACTGCAAACAGCTAGTGGGGGCCACAAGCCCACTTCAAAGGGACTTCCTTCCATAGACGGCTGAAGAGGAATAACCCCCCGTCCAATTCCCACGAGGAGAATCGAACCCCCCACCTCCCACTGGAGAGAGGTGGTGATAGACCAACTGGACAAAGGCCCACTATCTATCAAACCCCCTATATTGATTTGGCATATCCACCCCTGCTCTAAGTAAGGATGGATCCAGGGCTACGGGTCGGGGCAAGCATATAGGGGTGACCCCCCCAACCAACCCCCCCCCCCCCCCCACAAAGATATGAAGGATATGAAGCGTCTATTTGTATTAGTATTATTCATGAATATGTTTTTAATATATGGATTCCACCTAATTCTTTTGAAAAGTATTAATCTTACTTCCAAAGTAAAATTCTTGAATCTGTACTTGCGTGTGAAAATTGATAACTCTATGAGCCGGAACAACGGAAAGGTCTCTCTCTTTTGCTAAAACTGCCCATGGGATGCACGGGATCTCCAATAGAAAAATAAAAGTATAAGTTTAAGTACTAAAAATAAGTAGCTTATATTTTGAAAAAAAAAAAACCCCTCCTTCCCATAATTTTAATTTTATATACTAACTTCTTGATAATAATAAAAGATCTCGTCATAACTTCACAAAACTTTTGAACATTCACCAACACATGCAAGTCAATTTTTAGTGATTCGAAGCTCTTTTAAAACTTATAATCTTGTGGTAACTCTTTTATTTTTTGTGTCAATAAGTAAGTTTTCACTATTTTTTAAAGCTTTATTCTTTTTATTATTATCTTTGGGTTAGATTTAGATTTTACTCGAAGGGTTAAAAAAATTGAAGTCTATGTTTGTAACTCATACGGTTATACAGATTCTTTTTAAGGCTTAAACATAGTTTATAGGTGACACATGACACTTTCTCCATGCCTATCCTATGCCACATGGTAACATATTATCAGATGAAAACCTTAGTTCTTCAGCAAAAGAAATAAAAAGAGTTGGCCTAACAATGAGCCAAAAACATTGTTGCTCTGTTCTATGATTTCCTCATTTGCAGAACCAAAGTTGCCTCTGAAGTTGGACAAGAATAAAAGGTTATACCGGATTCAAAGTGGGTGTCAAATTACCTGTACACTCTAAATCTTTTCACAGTAGAGATCTTAGCAGGTTGTTTTTTGATCTAAAGTGTTTGGGAGTATCCAATGGTGCCTAAACATAGTTTCATTTCTGGCTTACTTAGAAGAACAAACCCACAAACTCCTCTTTTAAAGCCATTTCTTTTTATCCAAGGAATACATTAGTGGTTAGTTGTTTAGTGGGGGTTGGGCAAGGGGTCACGGATCGAACCCATGACCGAATGATGAATGGGGACACTATACCTGATGCCTTTTACCACTCGGTATGAACCATTTACTCCGAAAGCCAAGTTCAAGCCATCTAAAAAGAGAACTAAAATAACTGTAGAGATATATAACTAGTTGGACAAGTATATTCAAGCAATAGCTTCCTTATATATGACCTAAATATATAAATCAAACCTACTGGGGATCAAACCTGCAATCCACTAGATCACCAAAACTAGTGAAAGATTAACCACTACTTCAACTAAAACCGAAAAATCTCAGCCTTTTAACAATGATACCGGATGATGGAAGAACATGAATGTTACACCAAAGACATATAAAATAAAATATGGATTTCTAAAGCAACTGGAAACAGGCATTTTCTGATGCCAATTACGATCATTTCCTCATTTGTTTTCCCTGGAAATTTTACAGCTTCCCAATCCACTGACTCCTCCAAAACATGCAAATTTAAACAGTTAGTTGTCTTCTTCTCCAGCAGGATTAAAGACATGTTTGCACTCATTCACAACGAAACCAATATAAATGCCCAATTATAGTCACATCGATACACATATATAAAGCAAAAGTAACCCAAAAAAAAACCCATCAACCAAACCAAACCAATAGATGGAAAACTAAACTTCATTAGCTCAATTAAAATTTTGTGGTGGAACAATTTGGTATTAGCAACAAAAATCAATGTATGTAACAGAAAGCATATGAACTACCTCTACATTCTACAATCAAGAACCAAACCACAAATTCTTTTTTTTTCCCCCAATTCAAAACAAGCTAAACGAAGCAGAGAGAGAGAGGGACGAAGCAGAGAGAGACTGGAGATCGAGAGGAGTGAGGGTCGAAGAGAGAGAGGGACAATTTGGGTTGAAGAGAGAGAGAGGGTCGAAGAGAGGGAGAGGGGTTTGGGTGTGGTAGTCACTGGAGGACTGAGTGGTGGTCGCCGGACAGGGACAGTGGTCGGATATGGAGGGAAGAGAGATGGAGATGTTTGGGGTCAATATTGCAGAGAGAGGGAGTACTGGAGTAGGTAATTGGGGGGTGAAATCAGTGGCCCTAATTTAAAAATGTGTTGTAACCCATTTTGGACCCGTGGATTTATCCAGTGTGCTTGCCCAGTACGCTTATCCAGTGCGCACTGGAGCCGGATATAGACTAAATATGATCATAATATTATTCATGTAAAAAGGTAACGAAATAGATTTTTGGAGAACCAAAAAGAGAAGACCCATAAACACAAAGGGCTGGGGAAAGAAGTTATTTTCTATAATTCTATGTTTTTACGCGATTAAACATGGTTGAAAGAATTGATTAGTAATGTATAGAAAAGATTCTCGAGCTAATCAAGCAGTTCTAATAACCACATATTACCTACACTACACCAAAATAATTCAATCTAGAAAAGTTAAAATACAGCAAAAGATTCTCTTAATTTTTTAAAACACCAACAAAATTAATTCCGTTAAAAAAGATGAGGGTTTACAAACAGTGGAGCAACTTCCCAAACCTCTCAAGTCTTACCCAACCACGTAGCAAACACAACCCATTAAGAAACTCTTGTACACATAACATCAAACACCTTACCTGCATCATAGAAAAATAGTCCAAACTCCCTTCGGCCCGTAAAAACCACCATCCAGGCCAAGCCCCAGAAAAACATAACATAAAATAACATAATAATAACTGCCCAAACAACTCCCTTTGGCTGTAAAAATCCCAGTCCAAAACGACAGAAAAACATACTAATAACACCTGCCCAAATAACATAATAACTTAACTCTCCCAAATTCCCAAACAACAAAGAACATTCCAGAATTAAAGAGGGAAGTGTTTGATGTACAGAGAGAGGGCGAGTGAGTAAAGTTAGTGAGAGAAACTAATAATATATCACCTAACTGTTTGATTAAGCAAAATAGTAGTAGTCTCCTCCAAGCATAAACCAACAAAGAAAACCCAGAAGGACCCTTGAGAGCATTCTCTTCCATAGTTGCCCGTTCCATTACAGAAGCACGGCTTCAAGATGAAGAGCTTTTTTGAGATCATGCGGAAGCCGGAAAATTATTTTTCAAGCGGGTAACAGATCGATGAAATCGAAGCGGTAGTTATCTTAGGCGAACGACAGAATCCCGAGAAAAAGCTAATGGGGGATTCGAGTTGAGATTCGGACGACTTTATGCAGGTTGGTTCTAAAATTTATGGAAGAAATGCTGTTCGATTCTGCTCATAATTTAAGCCGTAGTTAGACTTTGAATATTGCAATTTGCAACAACACATGCTTTGAAATTTTGTACGACTAATATCTTCTCTACCACCAGCAGTTGTGGTGCATGTCTGGAGTGTAAGACATATCTCTATATACGACATGTATACTACTTTAGAAAGTAAAGGCAGGGGTACCCTCTCTTTTTTCCCATCACTTATATTTACACAAAAATTATTATACTTTATTACACAAAAAATAATTTTAAGATTACTAAACTGTCATTACACATTTTCCCATTATAATTACCATAATAAAACCAATTAAAAAAAAACCCAACTCTAACTGCCCAAAAAAACTACTTAAAACCATAAACTTTCCATTCAAAATGAAACTGAAAATCAAATCACAGAAAATAAATAATGACTCCAACAGTCATATTGAGTTAAAACAGTTTTTAGCATGTGCAGGTTTTAAACGTGTAGAATAATGACTCCAACAGCCAAAAAGTTAATACCAATAACAAAAACGTAACAGTACCACCTCTATGCGCGAGGGGACAATTCGAGCCCCACAAAACGTGCACGCGCAAGTCACGATTTTCAAGCCAAATCGGAGGGTCAGAAATCATGATTTGCAACCCCCTCACCCCACCCCTACGCGCGCGTGAGAGAGTCTCTCAACTACATTAGGTTGCAAGCTTATGAAAGGAAATCATATATAAGGAGTAAAATCTCGAGTTTAAACAATGTGGGATGAATGTCACATCACACTTTAGGCTTGAGCTTGGGTTTTTGAAATAAAGAAGCCCATGGCCTAAAACTTTGTTTTAAATTAAAGCCTAACAACTAAATGTTATAACCCAAAGAAATAAACCCACAAATAATCCAACAATCCCCCCGTATTTAAAAAATTCAAACGACGAATAAAAGAAGTGGAGAAGAAGAAAAATCAATGAATCAGAACTGGTGCCTTAGGCCTATGAACCATTCCCTAGGAATATAAGTGATCTACAGGAATTTGGTGAAATAACATTTCTATGAACCATAATCCCGTATCGTAAATCAATCGTCTTACACTCACATTGATTCCTTAGAATCTGAGCAACTCTAATCAGTATGGCGTCTCTAACCCCTACGCCTGTTCTTGTTTTTCATAAGTGCTCTAGAAAACTTGCCTAAGTTTTCATAGAAAGTGGCCCCACTTTCATACTTATATAGGTGAATCCATCAAGTATGTGTTGCAATTAAACACACCATCCAAATAATATGTACTATGGAATTCATTAAGTGTTTAACTCAACCTTTACACATTGCAATTGCACTATACATCATAGGAATGAACACAAAGATAATCAAATGATAGTGCATCTCAAATCAACCAATGACTTGTTATTACCCATATGAACCTATTTCTTGGGTTCTCCAATTGGGTTACCATCATTGCTGATTTTTGTTATAGGTATAAGCCCCATTCCCCTCGACGTTTCACACACTAGTTTTCTCCTTAGTGGTTTTGTTAAAGGGTCAGCCAAATTAACTTCCGACCTTACAAAATTAAGAGATATAACTCCATCATCAAGCAGCTACCTCACAATATTGTGTTTTAGGCATATATGCCTAGTCTTGCCATTATAGGACTTATTCATAGCTCGACCAATAGCGGCCTGGCTATCACTGTGTTAAGATACCGATGGAACTGGCTTATTCCATGTAGGAACATCTGCTAAGAAGTTTCTAAGCTACTCAGCCTCAGTACCAGCTTTTTCAAGAGCTACAAACTCTGATTCCATCGTTGACTTAGCTGTGCAAGTTTGCTTGGACGACTTCCAAGAAACTGCACCTCCACTAAGTGTAAAAATAAAACCCACTAGTTGATTCCATCTCATCTGAATCTGAAATCCTGTTAGCATCGCTATATCCTTCTAAAACTGCAGGCAAACCAGAATACACTAATCCATAATTATTTGTTCCTTTCAAATATTTAAGTATTCTGTTTATGGCTGTCCAATGCTCTCTGTTTGGACTTTGGGTATAGCGACTTAACCTACTAACAGCATATGCAATGGCAGGACGAGTACAATTCATCAAGTACATTAAACTACCAATGACTTGTGCATACTCGTTCGGAGAAACACTAGCTTCTTTATTCTTCTTTAATCTAGAATTTGCATCATATGGAGTAGAAACAGATTTACAATCAAAATGATCAAATTTCTTTAAAATTTTCTCCACATAACGCTCTTTTGAAAGCATAATCCCTCTATTGGATTTTCTGATTTTTAATACCAAGTATAAAATCTGCCTCACCCATATCTTTCATATCAAAGCTAGAAGAAAGAAACTTTTTAGTTTCAATCACAACATCTAAACAAGTACCCAAAATAAGCATGTCATCAACATATAGGCAGATAATAACAACAGCATTGCCATCAAATTTACTATAAACACATTTATCTGCCTTATTGATCAAAAAGCCATTAGACAATAAAATTTGATCAAATTTTTCATACCATTGTTTTGGTGCTTGTTTAAGACCATACAAAGATTTCACAAGTTTACAAACTTTATGCTCACTACCAGAAACAACATATCCTTCCGGTTGATCCATATAAATTTCTTCATTTAAATCACCATTTAGAAAAGCTGTTTTAACATCCATTTGATGAATAACTAAGTTATGAATAGTAGCTAAAGCAGTTAAAATTCGTATAGAAGAAATTCGAGTCAAGGAGCAAAAGTATCAAAATAATCAATGTCTTTCTTTTGTGAATATCCTTTAGCTATTAATCTAGCTTTATACTTATCAATGGACCCATCTGATTTAAGCTTATTTTTAAAAATCCATTTACATCCAATAGCTTTAGAACCAGGAGGTAGGTCCACTAACTCCCAAGTATGATTAGATAAAATATAATCTAACTCATTGTTTATAGCTTCCTTCCAAAATGTTGAATCATGAGAAGTAATAGCTTATGTGTAAGTAAGAGGGTCATCTTCAACAAGAAAAGTATAAAAATCATCTCCTAGGTTTGTTTCTTTTCTAGCCCTTTTACTGTTGAATTATTTGTGGGTTATGTGTGAGTTATTTATTTGGGTTATAACAATTTTATTGAGTTATAACATTTAGTTGTTAGGCCTTTAAATTTAAAACAAAGCTTTTGGCCATGGGCCTCTTTATTTCAAAACCCAAATTCAAGCCTAAAGTGTGATGTGACTTGAAAATCGTGACTTGCGCGTGCACGTCCTGCGGACACGAATGTACCTCGAATTGTACACTCGCGCATAGGGGGTGGTATTGTCACGCTTTTGCAACTGGTATTAAATTTTTTTTTGAAGCATTCTGCACATGTTTAAAACATAAACTGATTGCATCCTGCACATGCTAAAATTGTTTTAAAACAATATGACTGTTGGAGTCATTATTTATTTTTTGTATTAAAAATATGACTGTTGGAGAGTCATTATTTTCTGATTGTTGTATCTTAATCTATTTTACTATATATATATATGATCACGTTCTTTCAGAATTACACACAACACAAAACAATTCTCTCTTCTGTCTTCTTCTCTATATTTTCTGGAGCAATTTCTGAGTACTCAATTTACTCTTCCAATTCAAGTGCATGTTTGGAAGAGTTGGTTGCTGAATCCTAGAGAACATAGCGCTGTGACCTTGTTCATCGAGTCACTGACTTAGAGGGGTGGAATTGTTCTTAAGGACAGTGCAATCCGTTGCACGCCTCAACCAATAATCATAGTTTCATCCTTCTATTTTCAACATTTACTCTCTCAATTCAACTTCAACATTTTTATTATCAACAGACTTATCCAAAGAAGTAATTTCAGGTAAATGAGCAATTTTATCTACACGAGTTTTTAAAGGGAAAACATGCTTAAAAAGTCTGCATTCTTAGATTCAACAATTGCATTAAGATCCATAACATCACTTTTAACTACTAAAAATGTATAAGCAGCACTATTATAAGTATAACCAATAAACATACAATCAAAAGTTTTAGGACCAATTTTCCTCTTTTTAGGTTCAGGTAATATAACCTTAGCAAAACAACCCCAACCTTTTAAATATTTTAAATCTGGTGTATAACCTTTCCATAACTCATAAGGTGTTGTATCGTTTTCTTAAAAGGTACTCTATTTTGAATAAAGCATGCAGACAAAATAGCTTCTCCCCATAAACTAGGAAGAGCTCCCGAACTAATCAACAAAGCATTCATCATCTCTTTTAAAGTTTTATTTTTCCTTTCGCCTACCCCATTAGAGGCAGAAGAGTAAGGAGGTGTAGTCTCATGAATAATACCATGTTTCTCACAAAAATCACTAAGAAGTCCATCTTCATATTCTCCTCCTTTATCAGACCTAAGTCTTTTTATCTTTTTATTCAATTGATTCTCCACTTCTGATTTATATTTAATAAACATATCACATGCTTCATCTTTAGATCTAAGCAAATATAAAACAGTATATCTAGAGTAGTCATTCACAAAAATAATATAATATCTTTTACCACCTCTAGTCATCGTATTTTTTAAGTCACTTAAATCAAAATGAATTAATCCTAACAGTTCAGATTCCCTTTCCACAGATTTGCAAGACTTATTTGTTGATTTGGATTCAACACACACTTCACATTTCACATTAATAGAATCTGTCATGTTATAAATTAATCCTAATTCTTTCATTTTTTTTAATATAGGACATTCACATGGCCTAGTCTAGCATGCCACAAATCAATAGAGTCCACCATATAAGTATGTTGGCCCGAAATGGAAACCTCAGAAGGGGTGGGGGGTGAATAAGGTTTTAACGGAAAATTTACTTTTTTAAAACTTAATAGCAATATTAAACACAATAAAAAACAATAAAGTAAAGAGAGAAGGGAAGAGGCATTTGCAAACTGAGTTTTTAAGTGGTTCGACAATCTGCACACCGCGGCCTACGTCCACCCCTCAAGAATACCTCTTGAGGATTCCTTTAACAACCTACTTACAGATGTAGATAATACTGTCTTGGTACACTTCACGGGTGTGCACCAAACCATTACAAGAGCCTTCAATCTCTCCCAAAGAAGAACACCTCTTCTTTGCAATCAAGGGTTACTAACCCTCACTCTTTACAAATGATTTGAATACAAATTGAACTCTCTCTTGAAGAGTAGATAATACAATTAAAAGCTCACTACAAATGAAAGACTAGAACAAATTGATCAACTCACACAACTAGGGCTCAAATGTGAATGATTAAAAATCAACAAGTTGTGTGATTCAAATGATGTTTTCCAATGGATTGATCAACTTTAAAAGGTTTGGGAAAACATGTATTCATAAGCCTTGAAATATATCCATTAGTGGCGAAATGGTAAATAAATGGCCTTTCGCAGTAATCCAGTCAACTGATGCCGCGATCCAGTCGACTGCTTTTCAAACAGTTTAGAAATATGCCAAAAACTCAGTCGACTGAAGAAAGGGTTCGGTCGACTGAACCTAGCGAGGCAGAACCTATGTTTTCCGAAGATAAACCAGTCGACTGAAGGATGGTCTGGTCGACTAAAATCTGAAGCGTCCAGTTGACTCCGAAGCTTGTCTAGTCGACTGTTTTTCCAGTGAAAATAGTTTTCTTGTTTTAAAAATTTTGAAACAATTTTAAAACTTTTAACCTTGTGAGAGATGATCAAAAAGTTTTACAAGAAAATCATAGACTATAACTAAGGATGAAAGATCTTCAAGTCTTCAAGCTTGATCCTTGTTGAGCTTTAACACTCTCGGGCATCACCATAAGATATCTCATGAACTCAAACAAAGTTAGAACATTTAAGTGCATAATTCAAGAGATGTGCATAACGAAAATGACATGATAATTGAATGGAATAAAACCATTAAGAACATGCAATTATCATTAGATTTGTCATCATCAAAACAAACATAAATAATGCCTTAAAGAAATTCAAGGCTAACAAAGCAGAAGAAGATGCAATTTCGGTAACGACATTAACGACATTCAAAATAAATAGTCCTTCGTTACAGTACCTCTTACCAATAAACATGCCATTCTTAGTCATCACTATTTTATCGGACTCAAAAGTAAGCTTAATTCCAACCTTACCAAGTAAAGCAACTGACACCAAATTAGCACGAATATTAGGAACATGCAACACATCACTAAGAGAGAGGGTTTTTCCTAAAGTAAGTTTAAGAACAACTTTCCCTTTACCAACCACCGGTGCAGCAAAAGAATCTCCCATAAAAACTTGCTCTTCACCATTTTTAAGAGGGGCATATGAGTTGAAGGCATTTCTGTCTCCAAAAATATGCCTTGTTGCTCCAGAAGCAATGATCCAATCCTTAGAAGTGGTTGCCATAAGGACTTCTGAAACAATAGCAGCTATGATATCTCCTTCACTAGCTTCGGCCATATTTGCCTTTGGAGGAGGGAGAGGTCCATTTCTGAATTTGCATTGGGAAGCATAGTGACCTGGCTTACCACAAACAAAACAATTTCCGTTCTTCTTGAAAGAAGGAGGAGTAGGAGACTGGAAGCTCCGATTAGTCTTATTCTTAATAAATTTAGAAATATTATTTTTTTTTCCTTTGAAATTTTGTTGAGAACGAAATTGAGGTTGGCTTGAACCACCCTCTATCAAATTAGCCTTGGAAGCAAATTCCTGAGCAAGATTAGCCTTGTCCCTATGCCTATTCTTATCTTCATTACGAATGTGGACAATAACATCTTCAAGTGTTATGCGCTTCCTCTTGTGTTTAAGATTTTTTTTATAATCTTTCCATGACTTTGGCAACCTCTCAATAAGAAATCCGGCAATAAAAGTTTCGGGCAAAGTGATTTTTTCGATTTTGAGATCATTGACAATAACGTGAAAATCATGTATTTGGGATGAAACATCTTTTTCCGCATCATTTTGGAATTAGAAAAATTTCCTATGTCATATTTTTTATTTCTAGCATCTTCTACTATATATTTTTTATGTAACAAATCCCAAATTTCTTCAGCATTTTTATAGTTTCAATACATGTCAAACAATTCATTAGAGAGGATGCTAAGAATTGCATGACGACATATTTTGTACCTTTCTCCCAAATTGGAAAATTCTGCTTATATTCTTCGGACCCAAGAATCGGTTGTTTTTCTGTCAAAATATGCGCCAAGTTGTGCACGTTCAAAGTGGAACACACCTTTTGTTACCAACACTTGAAACATGTACCATTGATGCGATCAATCTTGGAAACATCAGGCAGTGACTTCGCAGCAATCATAGCAACATCCATATTGTTCTTAAGATTGTTGGAAATAGAATAATGCAACTATGATTCTTGGTTGAGGCTTGTAATGGATTGCACCGTCCTTAAGAACAATTCCACCCCTCTGAGTCAGTAACTTGATGCACAAGGTCACAACGCTATATTCTCCAGGATTCAGCAACCAACTCTTCCAAACATGCACTTGATTTGGAAGAGTAATTTGAGTGCTCAGAAATTGCTTCAGAAAAATCAGTGAAGAAGAAAAAGATAATAGAAGAACTGATAAGAGGAAGAATTTTTTTTGTTGTGTATTGAACTGGAAGAGTGGGATCATATATATAGTAAAACAGATTAAGAAACTAACAGCCAGAAAATAATGACTCTCCAACAGTCATATTTTTAATACAGAAAGTAAATAATGACTCCAATAGTCATATTGACATAAAACAGTTTTTAGAATGTGTAGGTTTTAAACATGTGTAGAATAATGACTCCAACAGTCAACAAGTTTAATACCAGTAACAAAAATGCGACAGTACCACCCCTATGCGCGAGGGTACAATTCGAGCCCCGCAGGATGTGCATGCGCAAGTCACAATTTTCAAGCCAAATCGGAGGTCAGAAACTAAGATTTACACCCCCCCCTCCCCCTGCGCTCGCGTGAGAGAGCCTCTCAACTACATAAGGTTACAAGCTTATGAAAGGAAATCATATATAAGGAGTAAAAATCTCTTGTGTTTAAACAATGTGGGATGAATGTCACATCACACTTTAGGCTTGAGTTTGGGTTTTTGAAATAAAGAGGCCCATGGCCCAAAACTTTGTTTTAAATTAAAGCCTAACAACTAAATGTTATAACCCAAGAAAATTGTTATAACCCAAATAAATAAACCCACAAATAATCCAACACATATGACAACTCAACAAACAAACATTCATCCCAAATGATAAATCCGTGATTATTTGGGTATCAATTGGGAGCCTTGCAGATTCATTCAAAGTAAACAAAGAAACAACAAAGTCCAAAAATATTACCTTCAAGGAGCTCCAATTACCAGTGAAACAATTTTGTCGAATTACTTGTATTCAATTAATCGAACCCCCTCGCCAAACAGAGACCTAATCTTAGAAGCAAGAGTCTTTAAAAGTGGTCACGCTTCCCGCTCCCGGTCCCAGCCTCGCTTTTGCTCCCGCCCCACTCAAGAAGAAACCTATGAAATCTCAAAAAGTTTATGCTTTCCCACCCCCGCCACCGGTCTCGGCCCGTTCCCGCTTCGTGCAACTTAGGACCTAATCACATGTTTGAAACCCACAACTGCAATAGCCAGAATCCTCAAATGCTAAAACAAATAATGTAAAAATAGTCTCAACTTTCTAGTTAAAGAGTAGAGACATTAAAAAACTCAACCGAAAGTCAATACAAAATACGCATTTTTAATTTTAAGAAGAATGGGCTGATTAAATGATTAATTCTCGTCGGAATGGCTATATAAATTGGGGATCATATAGATATTTGTGATACCACGTTATTGTAATTGCTGTTTAGTCTACGGAAAAAAAAGTGCCATTTATTGGTAAGATTACTGCGTGGGTTTACTTGTCATACCGGACCAATAAATGAACTTAACAAATTTACGATATAGAGATATAATGAGTAGAGTTGAAAACATGAGTGTATTGAAAAAGCAGTTTACTCGCTCAAATTGACAATTGCAAGAGAATCTTAATGCACCAAAAAATAAAGTACAAAACTAAAAACAACTAACCTTTTGTTAAAATTAAGGTTAAAATGTACAGGTTAGTGGAAATAGCTCCTCAAATATCCCATACATATGAATTCCAAGGCCAAAGAATGAGCAACCTGAAAAACAATCATAATCCTAAATCCACAATATTAATACTCCAAACTGAATCCTAACCAAAGTTGTAATCTTTCTATGGGTATAATCCCAATTACTAAGAATGGTGCACAAAGTGAACAAAAGGCAATTCCATTTTCTTAGTATAATAAATGGGTATATGTTGTAATTGTTGGGGTTAAAATGTTCTAGTAGATCAAGAACTTATGCAACGATCAAAAAAAGAACTTACGCAGATAATCTTATATTGTTACCAATTTGGGTTGGAATAGTGAATTGGAATGTGGTAGGTATTAGATAACAACTTCGATGAAAGTGCGAAAATTGCCATTTGACATGAATGCATGGTTTTGAAGTATGAGCACATTCATTTGTCAGATTACATGTGGCAGCAAATTACACAGCCTACGTGTCCAAAAAAAAAAGAGGCATTGACCCAACCTAGCTACTTGTCCAATAAAACTCCTTCATGAGGAATGAAAATCAAGAAAACCCGACATGAAAAACTTTAGATCAAATTTCAAAGGTAAAACAAAGTAGAGTGAGAAGGAACATGTTTTTGCAATTGGGGTTTGTGGCTCTTGTACCAAAACACAGGCAAGAGTGACAGACTGACAGGCATAGAACAACGAAAATAAAATTTTGCAAAATCACCAGAATACAAAATCAACACAATGGACTAACGACGAAATACAAAATTATATCTGAAGCCATAAAGGTGCAACAAAACCATATCTCATGATCTAGAAAATCCAACAATGAAAGAATAAAATAGAAGTCAGAAAATACCTAGAAGAAGAACCACCAATTGTAGTTCAATCGCCAATAGAATACCTAAGTCATAGATTCCAGAGAATGAATCGATTAGATATATTTCTGTCTATTTACCTAGGGTGCAAAATCTCACCAGTAACAATGAAAATCATATATACCACTGGAAGGAGCAATCAGAAGCTTTGGAAGTTGTTTACGCAGAGAAGGTTAGTTTTGAAATAGGAGCAGATGATGGGCGCTGCAGAGGAGGAGTCGGTGGTTGGTTGGTGGTGAAGACTTGATGAGGCAGAGAGAGAGGAGAGGCAAAAAAAAAAAGGAAAAAAATAGCGTGTATGCAAGCCCTAAATCAGTAAAGTATAATACATCAATTATCTAGATAGATATGTGTATATATATTTCGGTGGTTACCATTTCAATGTGAGCAGGGATTGGAAGACAAAGACAGAAGCTTCAAGTCGCGACGGGAGGAGACGAATCGCTGAGGCGCAGTAGGGGTGAAGGAGACGTTGGAATGTAAGAGAGAGAGAGAGAGAGAGAGAGAGAGAGAGAGAGAGAGACAGAGAGGAGAAGAAGAGTTGATTAATGATAAAAATTGATAGGTATAGTAAATAGGGTAAATTACCTTTTACCTCCCTGTGGTTTGCCTCTATGGCATTTTGGCCCCCTGTAGTTTGAAATGTAACACATAACCCCCCTGTAGTTTGCCTCTGTGGCACTTTACCCCCTGTAGTTTGAAATGTAACACATAACCCCCTTGTAGTTTGCCTCTGTGGCACTTTACCCCTTGTAATTGTTGGTCATTTAAGCAATTTGGGTAAAGTGCCACAGAGGCAAACTACAGGGGGGTTATGTGTTACATTTCAAACTACAGGGGTGTATAGTGCTACAGAGGCAATCTACAGGGGGGTTATGTGTTACATTTCAAATTACAGGGGGGCAAAGTGCCATAGAGGCAAACCACAGGGGGGTAAAAGGTAATTTACCCTAGTAAATATCCAGAGTAAATGCTGTAAGGTTTAAATAGAAGGAGACGGAAGAGCCTGGGTGTAATCTAACAGAGAGAGAGATGGGCAGGAAAAGAGGAGAGAGAGAGAGAGAGAGAGAGAGAGAGAGAGAGAGAGAGAGAGAGAGAGAGACAGAGATGCTGAAGTGAAGTTACTCTTGCCACATTGGATTTTTGGCTTAGGAATGAAATGCTGATGTGACCTCTTGTGGGGCTTGTTTTGCATCAGCAGTTATCTATATAATAAGTTAGAGTGGTGTGGGTCCCTTTTAAATTAGCAACTTTTAATCTGAGCCATTGAAACAAAGCTAGATATTTTCAACCCTTGGATCAAACGCTTGCCAAAATTCTCTTAGTCAATTCTCTTAGTCAATATAAGCTTTCCAAATATAAGCTTGCCACATCATTTTCACATTAATAATCACTTTCTCTTATCTCAATTTAGCAATTTGAATAATGAATACATCATCTAAACTTCAGTATTAAGAAATCTATTAAGAATTTACCAAACTTTAAAAGCCAAAATTGAAGAAAAAATTTACTCACCGAAGTCTTGTCACTTATTCTTTTTTGATTGGGGTCAAATAATATGTCCCTAAAATCATTAGAAAAAAAAAACATATATATATATATATATATAGCATTTGAGGAATTTTTGGTTGGGGTCAAAACTCTTTGGGAAAAAACTTAATAATCTCGGAAACTTAATCAACCCATGAAGAACATTGGAGGGCTCTAAACCCACTTTGGTGTGGGTCACTTAATTATTAAATATGTTGACCCAATGGAAGCTCTTTCTTTCCAATTCCTATTCCAAGAACCCCCCCCCCCCCCCCCGCAAAAAAAAAAAAAAAAAACGCGGTCCTAACTTCTCTCTATTCTTTCAATATCTTTCCCAAAAAAAAAAAAAAATTTGGAAGGGTAGGGCCAGTTTCAATTCCAAAAAAAAATATTGAACAATTAAAGCAAGCACAATTTCACCTCACTGATTTCTCTCTCTCCCCATATCACATTTCTCTTTCTCTCTCTCTCTCTCTCTCTCTCTCTCTTACCAAAATAGATATTGTGGATAATTTAAAAAAAAATACTGAACAAAGCAATTGCACAATTTCACCTCACTGATTTCTCTCTCTCTCTCCATATCACCTTTCTCTCTCTCCACTGCCCCCAACCACCTTCGTTTGTAGGTGAGATTTTTTTTTCGGTGTGCATGTGTGTGTGTGTGTCCATGTGTGCATCTATCTTTGTGTGTGCGTGCATGTGTGTATTTGTGTGTGCATGTGTGTGTGTGTAAGAGTGACCCGTGTGTGATGTTTGTGAAAACATGTGTGTGTTTGTGCATTATTTGCATGTGTGGTAAAGGATCTGTTAAGGAGTGATTCTATCTACACCCACCACATTTACTCATTACACCCACTTACTTTCTACACCCACCATCTATATTTCAATTAAAACGTTTTACTCTATACACTCACCCCTCATTCCCAAAATACCCCAACAATTTAAAACCAACCATCTTCACCCTAATTTCTATTACTCTTTACACCCATCATCCTCCCTTCATCTTCGTCAACCCATTTTCACAATATCTCAATTAAATATTTGATTTATCACAATTTTATGTACATTTTACTTCAGGACTGAGTTTAATTACTTTTATTCACTTTCTTGTATTGTTTTATTTAAAATATCGAGCTTTTTACTTTAATTCATTCATTAGTAGTTGGTGATGGAGTTGAATCCATTCCTCTATGTATAAATATATATATATATATATAAATATGTATATATACTTCCCAAAAAAAAAACATGTGTATATATGTATCGGTGGATGAGAAGATTCAATAAAAGAAACTTTCCTTTTTATGAGCATAAGAATGAAACCCCAACCCAAATATTTGTCTTTAAAAAAAAAAACCCCAACCCAAAGAAAAAAATTGCAAGAAACTAACTAAAATTGAATCTAGGGTTTATTGATGTTGGTGAATGTGTATAAAGTTTAATACGTTTCATATGTTGTAGAGGTGGGTGTAGAGAGTAATTAATTTAGAGTTCTTTTGGTACAATGATATATTGGGAATGTGAAAAGGTGGGTGTAGTGAGTAAATGTGGTAGGTGTAGATAGAACCACTCTAAAGTAAGCGGGTGTAAAGAGTAATCAATTTAGAGTTCTATTGAGTTATTTGCCCTTTATTGTCATTTTGTACAAGGGTGTATTGGGAATCTGAAAGTTTCATTAAAAGGTGGGTGTAGAGAGTAATTGAGGTGTGTGTAGATAAAACCACTCGTCTGTTAAGGGGTCTGTTTGATTTGATTTCTCATTAGTTTTCCATTTATTTGATTACTCATTGGTTTCATTTCTTTCTTTCATTAGTCCACACCTAATTTCTGTACGCTGTCATTGGAAGGATTTACCATAGCTGTCATTCATCAAAGGTATTCAGTACATTCATCAAAGGTATTCATAGTTGTGGGTTGTTTTTTTTGGTGTTTCATATTGAGTTGTCGAAGCAAATATATTTATGTTGATATTGCCCGTGGTTAAAGGTACTATAGCCACGTGTATTTGTGTAATATCATTCCTAACTGAAAACCCCCCCCCCCCCCCCCAAAAAATAAATTAGATTTTTTAGGCTAGGGTTGGCTAAGGGGTAAAAGAATAGAGGGTATTTGGGTTAGGGTTGGGATTAGGGACTGTTTAGCTAAAGTTAATTAGAGGCCATCCCAAAAACCCAAAAAAAAAAAAAAAATACCTTAATCAGAATAGTCACCGTCCTCTTGGTGATATTGCTGGTAAAAATTATTTATAAGGGGCCAAGTGAAGCTACTGTTAGTACTATAATATATATATATACATATATATATATATATATGCATAGAATCCTTTGTATTTTAAAATGGGTTCTTTAGATTTCAGTCCTTTATTGTAGTATTTTTTAAAAATTGATCAATTCTATAAGTCAACTTAGAAATTAGTCCCTCACCTGTTTTATGACTAAAATACCCTCACTCCCACAAATCAGGGTTTTTAAATACCCACTCCCACAAATCAGGGGTTTTAAATGCAAAACCCATATAACTATATATAATCAAGATTTTGAAATTCAAAATCCACAAAATACATACATATATATATATATATATCTTATAAAAATCTAGAAATTGACCAAACCAGTGAGAGAGATAAATAAATAATTAAATTTCTCACTAACCATAAATGAGAAATTATATATATTATGGTGAGAAATTCTCACTAAATCACGAAGAGAAAAATATGGGTTTGAAGGAAAAATTTGTCACAAAAAAAAAAAAAATCATTTCTCACTGATCATAAATGAGAAATTACAGTATATGTTATGGTGAGAAATTCTCACCAAATCAAGGAGAGAGAAATATGGTTTTGATGAGAAAATTTCTTACGAAAAAAAAAAAAGAAAAGAAAATCTCACTGACCATCGCTGGGTTTGAAGGGAAAATTTCTCACCAAAAAAAAAAAAATCATTACTCACTAATCATAAATGAGAAATTACACCATATGTTATGGTGAGAAATTCTCACCAAACCAAGAAGAGAGAAATATGGATTTGATGAGAAAATTTCTCACAAAAAAAAAAAAAAATCTCACTAACCATCGCTGGAAGAGGTGACCCACATATCCTAATCTCTATCTCTAAAACTGGGGTTGGTTTTTCTCTATCTCTAAAACTGTTGAAGGTTGGATGAGAGGAGATATATATATATATAGATACATATAAACAGATAAAGGAGAGGATAGAGAGAGATCGTGAGATGAGAGAGAGATTCAAAACAGTCACTACATCTCCTAATCTCTTTTACATGGAGGAAACCCATGTGGACACAGATTTGAAAAGGAGAGGAGATATATATATATATATATATAGATACATATAAACAGATAAAGGAGAGGAGAGAGAAATAGAAACCTACCATTCTGGAGAGAGATTAATATAGAGAGAGATGACCCATTTAATGGGTAGTAAATGAGAGAGAGAGAGATCGTGAGATGAGAGAGAGAGAGAGATAAAATTGCATTTAATTATTACTCTCATAAATTTAAAATTCCTAATTTAAAATTGATGATGATGATATATATATATAATGATGAGGATAATTTTGTCCATAAAAAATACACAAATTTGGGGCAAAGGACTAATTTCTAAATTAAGTATTAAATGAGGTATCTATTTATATACATCCAATATCAAGGGTACCAAATCTACAATAAATGCATATTGAAGGTCCAAAACTAATATTTCTATTTTAAAATTGGTTAAGTAGTTCAAGAGATGTGTGGCCACAACACAGCTATCTGAAGCTACTGAGTAATGTTATGCTTTCTAGATTTGTATGGTAAAGGGATCAATTGATTTTTCATTGGAGGGTGTTGAAGTAATCCAATATTATTGAAGGCCTCTACAACATGTTTTAGAAATAACTAAGTTATTGGAATACCTAATATTGTCATGTAGGTTGCTGCAAACTCAATACGCTAAATAGGTTTATGACCTGTAATGAATGAAAAAAAAAACCCTCAATACACTAATCTTCAACTTCTATTTTTATTTTGTGTCTACATTACAATTTGTCTCTCTATACACTACTTTTGGTATTTATTTAATAACCTAACTTTTGGTTTTTTTTGGTTAACCTTTTGTTTCTCTACTACGTTTTGATCACAAATCTCCAATAGATTTTAAAGTCTATTTTTATTCGAATTTCTTTCTGTCTTTCTTAGAACTTTCATAATCAATTTTATAAACATAAAAGAGATATCATGTAGCTAGAATTAACTTTTACTGTAACAATTATGTTATTGTCATGTAGGTTGCTGCAAACTTAATACGCTAAATAAGATATGACCTGAAATGAAAGAAAAAAAAAATCCCTCAATACACTAATATTCAACTTCTAATTTTATTTTGTGTCTAGCTACCTTATAATTTGTCTTTCTAAACAACACATGTGTTTGAATGACAAATAATTTTACGCAAAATATTTAAACTTTTGAATGAATTTCTTCCTTTTTTTTTTTTGGCTCCACGGCCATACGCATGGATTATTACTTTGTTTTTTCTGATCACAGGGCACGGTTATTACTTATATATAGATGATAGATAGATAGATTACATTCTCTCGTATATGCATACAGATTCTGTACGTATCTACGTCTTCACCAACCTTTTCATAGTTGAGCGCCAAAAACGCCTAACCAAGTCTTACTCTTTATCAACTGCCCAAACTCACTCTCTCTCTCTCTCTATCTCTCTCTCATATGCATTCAAATGTCACGCAAGAAGCGAAACCCCCCTCCATCCTCAAAGCCGCCACAGGCGGCTGACAACGACGGAGAACCACAGCCCACAGTCCCCATTAACGAACTACACGAAGAACAGAGCAATAACGAGCCACTCGATTCCACCAATTCCACTCCAATCAAGATCGAACAAAATGAACAACTCATTCCAACCGATTCTTCTTCAATCAAGATCGAACAAAATGAACAACTCATTTCAACCGATTTTTCTTCAATCAAGATCGAATGCGGGCGCGCTATCACAGCTCTCCGCCTCGGAAACCACACCGAGGCCCTAAATCTCGCGAACGCCATTTGTGCTCTCCACCAAACCTCTGCTCTCGCCCACCGCGTTCGTGCCGCCGTGTTCGTCAAATTAGCTTCTCTAGTCGACGACGACGAAGCGAAGAAGCGGCAATTCTTGAACTACGCGATCGACTCCGCGAAGCGAGCTGTCTCACTATCGCCCGACGCGATCGAGTTCACACTTTTCTACGCGATCTTGCTCTTGGAACCGCCCTTCGATCCCGATCGATTCAAGCAAGCTACAGAGGAGTGTCGCAAAGCGTTACGGATTATGAATCCGATTGATCCGTGGAAAGACGTTTTACACTCAAATGACCGAACAAGAATTGAGAATATAAAGCGACTACTGAATCAAACTATTGAGAAATCAGTTTTGCACTATTCGATGAACCAGAAAATAGAAGGTGATCCATTGTTGCAGCGACCACACAATTATGATGAAGATAAGGTGTTTGATTCCAGTTCGGGAAGTCAAAAATTTGTGGAGCGTATGAGGTGTAAGGATGCGCAAAAGGTTGTAGCTAATATGAAGAGGATTGATCAGATTCGGCCTTATTGGAACTCGTTGAGTGTTACGGAAAAGCATGGATTTCTTCAAGTAAGAATTAGCGAATTTAGGGTACAGTTCGGTTCGATCAAAGATTTTGAGAAAATAGCGTCGGAAGCTATAGAGTTTGCAGAGAAGAACAAGACTTGGAAGTTCTTTGATTGTTGCATTTGTAATGAAAAGTTTGTGGACTCGGAATCATATATACAACATGTTGAATTGTGCCATTTGGATCAAGTTCCGACAGAGTGGCAGTCAGTTGTTCCTTCGGAAGTCGATGAAGAATGGGTCGAGAAGCTTCTAAAGAGTCCATGGAAGCCGGTGGATGTCAATGCGGCCCTTAGAATTGTAAAAAATCAAATGAAATGCCAGTTGGGAAATGTTCCCTGTGAGGCTCAATGTTTGGATGAAGAAAGTGGATTTAGTGAATTTGAGCGCAACCCGGATGACCAGAAGTGGCCATTGTCCGATGATTCTGAGCGAGCGAAGATCCTCAAAAAAATCCATGGCATGTTCAAACTGCTTCTGAGGCATCAACTTCTTGCTATGAGCCATGTTGAGGAGCTGATGCAATACACCGTGGAAGAACTCCAGAAGTTTGGGTCGGAATGGCAGCTTCTCGTTCATGAGCTCGACGATAATCCAATCGGTATCTGTTTTCTGGGAGCTTCCCAACTAGAATTTGTCCTTAAATTCTTGCAGGATGTGTCTGAGGCTTGTGATCTAAATGGGTATTTGAAGAATGGTAGTCCAAGTAATGATACAATTAACGGAAATCAGGAACGTGAAATGAAAGAGAAGATTGTTTTAACTAATGACTTTTCATGTCTCCTTGTGGACGAGCGTTTATTGCGAGGAGAGCTTACACCCCGCACTTATGATAACGCTATTGCGGATGATGGTTCTGCGATAATTTCTGCTGTGTGTGAGCATGAAGTTTCTGTGTTACCAAATAGTGATGATTTCATACATTGGTTGTTTATAATATCTTCAATCGAGGAGCAATTAGCATCGTGGACAAGTTTACGAGAGAGTAAAAAGGATAAAGAAATACAAAATTTTCGGAATCTTCGCTTGGAATATACTGCCCTAATACGCCTGTGTAAGAAGAAATTTGAGCTTCAGAGCTACGGCGAAGCTTTGCAGTCGATTCAGAGTATGTGGATTGATGAATTGACAAAGAGAGAGGAAGATGCCGAGTATATCAAGAAATTTCACGGAACCCTTCTGAGGAAGAGGCGAGATGAGCTTTCTGAGAGGGAAGATATGGGTATGTCCAGCAGCATTAAAGCTGAGATAGATATAATTTCCTCTATAGTAAACCAAGCTCGAGCTATGTATGCTGATAAATTTGGACCCGAAGCTTTGACTGCTGTGTGCCTTCATGTATGTGATATGAAATGTGGTGAAGAGGATGAATGCATATTGCGGAAACACCTACAAGAAGAAGAGGATTATATAGAAATTGCATTTCAGAGTCAAAAAGAGCATCCCTCTGCAGAGGTTGGTATGTCAGTTCTTGGCACATGATTCAGCTCAATAAAGCCTTATCAGGAGATTATCTTGAATTGAATAATTGTCCCATATTTGTTTTTTAAATTTTACAAATTGATTTAGCAACGTTCGCTAGTTCTATGATTGTTTACAACCAATTTTGAGAATTGTTCAACCAACTTGTGTAATTTAAAGCTCTCTACTATAATTGTCTCACAGTTATTCATCAACCGTGATTCTCAATTCCTGAAGTATTCGCAACGTACTTCCTTGTTATTTTCCTCCTGGCTTAATTACTTTCACTCCTACAGTTCAGCGTAATTGATGCATGTTTCATGAGAAGTCTTGCTAATATAAAGAAACTGGAAAATGATCTGGGGAGAGTATCTGCTCACGACTTTCGGTCTGTCATGCTGCCTCTTTTGAGGTTATACATGCGGGTTGGTATTTGAATACACCGTGCTTTTATTTTTTAAATCGAAAAATCTATATACTTGTGTAATGTTCTCGAAATGCTGTGGACCTAAGTTCCATGTTAATAATCGTCTCTTCCAGGCACGATTTGAGAATCTTGCTGACAAATATGCAGAGGAGAAGTCAGCTGCTGCAACAGAAGCATTGTTAGCAGAGCTTGAACTTGATGACAAGAAGAAGATTCAGAAAAGAGGCGACCAAACAAAGCATTCCCAGGATAAGCGAAAAAAGAAGAAAAAGCCCAAGGTCTTATTTCCTCTGATCTCATATTTCCTATTCCATAGTGGTAGTTGTATATACAATTGAAAGGTAGTCTACTGATGGGTTCGTAGTATTGCAGGCAATTGGTGATAACAAACAACAAGTGCTACACGAGGAAGATTCAGAGAAAGTGTAAGTGTCCCTTTTTCTTTGATCAGGATATGTGAACTTTGTGGTTTTGATTTTTGTCTTTCCTCCAGGGTCTCTCCTGCTGCAAATGGTGGTGAAACGAACTCTGAGATGGCCGTTTCTGCGACAGCCAAAGAGTTAGATCTACAGGAGGAGGAACTCGAGAATAAGTCCGAGCTTCGAGAAGAGGGAGGGAAGCTAGAAGATGCCTTAGAGAATGAAAGACTGATTGAAAATGAGACTAAAGAGAAGCAGCTTGAGGAGAAAAATAAGAAGGTGAGTGGAACAATAGAGGTAATGTTGGAAAACCCGAACTCTGAGATTGCCATTTCTGCAACTGCCGAAGAGTTAGATCTACAGGAAGAGGAATCCGGGAATAAGACCGAGCTTGGAGCTGGGGAAAGAAAGCTAGAAGGTGCCTTGGAGTGTGAAAGACTGATTGAAAATAAGTCTAAAGAGAAGCAGCTTGAGGAGCAAAATAAGAAGGCGAGTAGAATAATAGAGGTAAAGTTGGAAAATCCAAACTCTCAGATTGTCATTTTTTCAACAGCCGAAAAGTTAGATCTAGCAGAAGAGGATCTCGGGAATAAGACCGAGCTTGAAGCAAAGGAAGTAATTGGCCCATATTTAGTTTTTAAATTTTACATAATTGATTTAGTATCATTCACTAGCTCTAGGATTGTGTACAATTATTTCCAATTTTCACAATTGTTCAACCAATTTATGAGATTTAAAGATCTCTGCTATACTTTCTTTTCTATTTCACATGTGTTGCTCATTTGAACTCTTTCTATTTTTCGTGTACTTTCCTCATTCCACCTCTAAATCTTAGATTATTCACCAACCATGATTCTCAATTCCTGAAGTATTCACAATGTAGTTCCTTGTTATTCCCTCTTGGTCTCATTGCACTGAGTCTTACAGGTCAGTAAAATCGATGCACGCATCATGCGAAGTCTTGCTGATATAAAGAAACTGGATATTGATCTGGGGAGAGTATCTGCTCACGACTTTCGGTCTGTCATGCTGCCTCTTTTGAGGTTATACATGCGGGTTCGTATTTGAATACACTGCTTTTATTTTAAATAAAAAAAATTAGATACTTGTATAATGTTCTCAAAATCTGTGGACCTAAGCTCAATGTTAATCGTCTCTTCCAGGCACGATTGGAGAATCTTGCTAACAAAGATGCACAGGAGAAGTCAGCTGCCGCAACAGAAGAATTGTTACCGGAGCCTGAACTTGATGACAAGAGGAATATTCATAAAGTAGGCAACCAAGCGATGCATACCCAGGAAAAGCGAGAAAATGAGAAAAACAGTGAAGATCATTGGAAGCAGAAGGATCCAAAGGTCTTATTTCCTCTGATCTCCTTTTTTCTTTTCCATAGTGGTAGTTGTATAATGTATATACAATTGCAGGGTAGTATACTGATGGGTTCGTAGTATTGCAGGCAATAGGTGGTAACAAACAACAAGTGCTAAAGGAGCAGCATTCAAAGAAAATGTAAGTGTCCCTTTTGCTCTGACCAGGAGATTTGAACTTTGTGATTTTGATTTTTGTCTTTGCTCCAGGGACTCCCCTGCTGCGAATGGTGGTGAAAACCCAAACTCTGAGATTTCCGTTTCTGCAACAGTCGAAGAGTTAGATGTACTGGAAGAGGAACTCGGGAATAAGACTGAACTTGGAGCAGAGGAAAGAAAGCCAGAAGATGCCTTAGAGTATGAAAGACTGATTGAAAAGGAGAATAAAGAGAAGCAGCTTGCGGAGCAAAATAAGAAGGCAAGTGGGACAATAGAGGTAAAGTCGGAAAACCCGAACTCTGAGATTGCCATTTCTGCAACGGCTGAAGAGTTAGATCTACAGGAAGAGGAATTCGGGAATAAGACCGAGCTTGGAACAAAGGAAAGAAAGATTGACGATGCCTTAGAGAATGAAAGACTGATTGAAAAAGAGACTAAAGAGAAGCAGCTTGAGGAGCAAAATAAGAAGGCGAGTAGAACAATAGAGGTGAAGGTGGGAAATCCAGCGCCTATTATGTACTGCAAGCCTAGTTATGAAGGTGGTCCAAATGTTTATGAGCAGCTTTGCTGGGGATTGATACCAGCCGTGGTGACATGGCCAGTCCCTCCTGACTGGACGCTTAGGGAAGATGCTACTGTCGAAACTATCAACGTATCAGATGCTGGGACAGGCCTGAGAAATGAAGCCGGTGAATACAATTGCTTTTTGAATGTAATTGTACAGGTTAGAATACTGCATTCAAACATATTTAATTGTCGATGCACTAAGAATTCCCATTGCCTTATACCCTGAATGTGTCGACTCTTTTTACAGTCCCTCTGGAATGCAAGACAGTTCCGGAATGAGTTATTGAAAATATCACCATCAGATCATGTGCATATAGGACAGCCCTGCGTGATCTGTGCATTATATGAGATTTTCAATGGCTTGGACATCGCAGCGAGGAATAGGCAAAGAGTCTTTGCACTATTTGAGATTTTCAATGGCTTAAACATGGCATTGAGAGATAGGCAAAGAGAAACTATTGATCCGACCTCTTTAAGAAGCGCCTTGAGCAGTATGTGCCCTAATATTAATTTCATTCAAGAGGTAAGTTGGTTCATAGAACTGTGTAAAATTTAGTATTTTCAACCATTTTTTTTTAACTCCTAAACATCGAGTTATTACATGCTAATTTTGTAGGGGGAGATGAACAATGCATTTAAAGTGCTAGAATTGATTTTCGATTGTCTTCACCTGTCATTTGAAGCTGGTTCTGGTGCTTCTAATACTGAACTTGAAGAAAGCAATTGCTTGGACTCTTGGAAATGCTTAAGCAGTGATTGTATATCACACACCCTTTTCGGAATGAGTATTTTGGAAAGAACGAAATGCATCAAGTGTGGTGATGAAACCAGATGTTTCAAGTATACTTTTTTCCACTACACAAATGCATGTGCACTTAGAATATTTAAGGTATGTTCCACTTGAAAAATAAATTGCTACTATCATGAAAATATCGAATACGTAACTTAGATATTCTTATTGAAGTTCGGTTTTCTTCTGCCAACTCAGATCATGCACCAAAGAAGTCCTTTTCACAAACTATTGAAGCTCCTAGAAATGAATCAGCAGATATCCTGTAATCCGGAGGCAGGAGGTTGTGGAGAACCAATCAATATTCATCAATTCCTTTCAGCCCCACCGATTGTGTTCATTTCAGGTAAGTTGAAACTTGTAACTACTGGAAAAATACGTTATCTTTCTGTTTGGTCAGTGCTTAGATGTTTTCTCATTCGTTGATTGTAGTTATTGATTGGGAGAGTGCCTTGGAGAGTGCAGAAGATATATCAGCATTGTTAACAACTCTGACTCCCGAGATAGATCTTAGTGTCTTGTTCCAAGGTTTAGATCCAGGGAAAAGACATCGCCTTATTGCAGTGGTAAAATTAGATTTGCTTCTTACGGTTCTAACATATGTATGTGTGTGTGTGTAAATATATGTGTGTGTGTGTGTGTAAATATATATGTTCTTTTGCAGATCTATGCTGTGAATAGTTTTTTCCCCTGGTTCTTTCTGACTTGAGTTCATTTTTTACCAAGTAAATATCAAAACTTCATACGATCAACTTAGGCTGAGAGGCATTTGGGAAGTGTTATGCCTACTATAGAGAAGTATCCATATGGTGGTGCATATCGAATACAGGTCATCCCAAGTGAAGGTGTTAGGTTGGTTTAACCTCATTAAGAAGTGCATGAAAACCTAAAAGAACATTTGACCTGGGTTTATCCAGAGATACAACTTAGAATTATCGATAGCAGTAGCACACAGTTACAGTCCCTTGTTGCAGGAACTTTAGATATTGCTGATCTTCTCCCTCTATAAACCCCTCATTTGTGTGCTTTTACTATGATGACTTTTTGAAAGTCACTCTCTTTTGAACAACTGGACTCATCTGACAGGGCCCAATCTATTGGCAAAACCTGAACTACTAGAAATAAGTTACAGTTATCAAGAACTTCAAATGATTGCACCACCTATATACCTTTTTTTTATTATTAATATTCTCTTTTATTTATGTCTTCCATTTCATCATTGTAATTTGTAGTTTTGTACAGAACCACATATATGTCAACATAAGAGTGTATTTGTTTTCTCAATCCTTCATGTGATTTCTAGGTTTGCTATTGCCGACAACATTATTGTTGCTTTACGTACAATCATGAGAATCAGAAGTGGAATAGGTTTGATGACAAAAATGAAAAGGTACGTTAAGTTCAGTCGAGCTCATTTCTTGAGTTTGGCCTTTCATTTCGTGTGTGTGAAACTTATATCTGACTTGTGTAGGAGGTCGGTTTTTGGAGTGATGTTCTCGCCATGTGCGCAAAAGGGCACTTACAACCTCAGTTTCTTTTCTTTGAAGCTGTGTGTTCTCACCAAGAGTGCAAAAGGGCACTTAAAACATCAGATTCTTTTCTATGAAGCTGTATGACTAGATTTCTCATGTATATAAATCACTATATTTAGTCAGTAAATCAGTACATGCATTGAACCCCAAGGATGCCTGTAAATTTGTGTTCATTTTGTAAAATTTTCACTTTGGGGGATTTCTATTAAGGTAGTTGGTTGAAGCCCGAAGGCATAAACCACAAGTGTCCTGGCGTAGAAGTGGCGGATGAGCTGTTATAGCAACGAGAAATATGTAATGAGGTGGAGCATTTCTGTCTACGGAGATAATTTGTTCTCGAGTAGTGTTGTAGAGTTTTATGTTGTAGTATACATGTATAGGGATATAGGCAAGAACCCTTTGTTTTTGTTGGGTTCTGCAACAGTTCATACTACCTGATTATCAAAATCTCATAATGAAAATACAACGGTTAAAAGAAAGGAATCTCTATCTCTCTCTCTCTCTCTCGCGTTATTTCAGTTTTTGGCTATTATTGTTCTATGTATTGTCATTGATTTGGATTTTCAGAACTCCTTCCGGATATGGTGCTTGGTATTGTGATAAGTTTTGACATGGATTTTGAATAACACTGATTGTCATATAGAGAGTGGATGTCCAAATTGTTTGTATATGCAGATGATATCAACAAGTACTATCCAATAAGCAATGAGATGTGCATTTTTTAAAATCTATGAAAATCTGATCATGGAATGGGATTTTGCTAATGGCTGTAATAATAATACAACACTATTTTAGCTGATCTTCCATCACCACCACTTAAAATTTTACAGCTATAATCCCAAATCATAAAGCGCATGCAATTTAGCAGCAATTTATTTTTCGGTTGATGCTAAATTTACAACATAAACTTGGAAATCAGTGAGGGTTAGATAATTGTATGAGCAAGTACTTCTTTCAATTTCCAACATAAGAAGAAAAGGATCACCTTTCAATAGAAAACCATATACAGTAGGAACACCTCATCTCTAATGAACACCAGTTTTAGCACTGCTACAATAATAACTAACCAAGTCACCATCTAAATATCAAAAGGACAAGCCATGAATTTTGTCATATCTCATACCTCACTATTATTATTGGAGCTCATTTCAGTTTGTCAATGAAAAAATTGAACAAATTCACCACAGTTCCCGCAGAAAATAGCAATTTAGTTCCTGAAACATGATAATCACCACCTGAGTACTCTTTCCAATTGAAAGTCCGAGCAGGTCCTCATGTTGAATTATGAGTCTCTGGCCAAAATTCTTTTGCCGCTGTCATAAAACAAATAATAAGATCAGCTTTCTGAGCTGACAAAACATATGGGAAAAAGAACATTTGATCCGGACTAGCTTGACAATATGAAAAATCATTGAACTTATGATGACAGAAGGAGAGTACAGTAAACTAAAATTTGCAAAGGTATAAAGAAAAACAATGGAGTACGACAAAATAAGGCAAGTAATTTATTTATTTTTTTTAATAGAGAACTCAGTATAAGCATCATGGATAAATAGATTAACTACAACTCTTGATCTAGCTATTCGAATCCTTCCCTTCAAACTGATTTCTTCTATTGTGTATGATGCTGAAAAGAAAAGGGGTTGATCATACACTCACACACCTCTTTTTTTTTGGAAATCTTCCATGAATAATTAATTTACAGCCACTTCATCACTGAAATTTCATTTGAGAAAGACTATACGAATAAGATTTTGTGATATGACCATTTGTAAAAGTGCAACCTTTTTTTTTTTTTTTGGAAAAATTCATCATTCCTCAATGGTAGCAACATCAACAATCTGACATGCATGACCCTGAAGTTGTAAATAAAATTTTGATTCCCTAAGCTGTATAAGCAAATAGAAAGAGCACTAGCTGCAAGAATTAGGCTCACTGGCAAAAAGTTTTAATAGTTAGATAATGCATTCTCAGCCAAATAGTCTCCCAATTTGTTTAAATTCCATTCAAGTTTGTTTCAATTTCAGATCCACATTAGCTAATAATCCAACTTGCATTTGGCACACAATTGTATTGTCCAATCTATTAGTTGGGGCACTAGATTTGCATAAAAATTACTTCAGAACTGACCAGCAAATATCTCAAAGCAATTCTAATTCCAACTGTTTGAAATCAACCAAGAATTACTGATCGGAGACCGGTCAAAATAGTTAGTCAATCAAAGCATCTTCAAAGTTAAAAAAAAATAAAAATAATATACATTTTACCCGCTTATGGTTAGGCCCATTTTCAATTTACCCCTGTGCGTCAAAAGTGGACACTTAACCCTCTTGTGGTTTTGGACTAAAGTGAAATTACTAAATTTTCTCTCAAAATAGCCACATATGGGGATTTAGTGTTAAAGTTAGCCCCACATAGAAAGTTTAAGTGTTAAGATTAACTGTACATAGGCAGTTAACCCCAAAATTAGCCCTCCTATGGGAATTTAGTATTAAAATTTAGCCCCACATAGATTGGCAAATGACAGCCTTACCTCCACATAGAGGATTAATTCCAAAATTAACCTCACAGAGGGGGCTAAATGTTAATATGTTTGGCCAATTTTCAGAGTTTTCATCAGTTTTGAAGGAAGTCTTAACAATTTCGGGTTAAGTGTCGACTTTTGAATCACAAGGGGTAAAATAAAAATAGGTCTAACCACAGGGGTAGAATGTATTTAACTCCCAAAAAACAAAAAAAACTAACCTTCGGACGAAGCAGGAACTACAACAACATTCATAGTTACATTATTAGGAGGAAGATGTAACCGAAGAGGGTATAGCTTTCCATTCAATGGATTGCGCGAGCACACAATGATATCCTCTAGCCCTGTCTCTTCCTCCAATTTTTCAGTCAATTCCTCCAATCCATGTCCTTTGAAATTAAACGAAGGTCCTTCAATGGCATCATTCACTTTTCCATCATCGCCCACAACCTTATAATATATAATCCGCCCTTCAGACTTCACTGGCGAACCACCAAACGAATAACTAGACTGCACCATCAAATTCCCATTTCAGTTACATAATTTTACAATAGAATACACGAATTATGTATAGTTGATGTAAAAATTCAAACGAGTCCCTCGATACCAAATTCCCATTTCAATTACACAATTTTACAATAGAATACACGCGCAAACACACACACATTTATATAAACACAGAGATATATCTGATGTAAAACTTTATAGTTAAATCAAACACTAACTATGTATCAAATTGTGTATATCTGATGAAACAATTGAAATCTAAAGGGTAACCAGACCTCAATTTCGGACAATTTAGGGGATCTAAGATGAAAAGAAGGCGAGCTTGGTTCTGAATCCAATGAATCGACCCGTGAGACACATTTTTCCTCAGGTGCCTCTGGCTCAATCTCAACAACATCGACCTCCCACAAAATCCAATCCGAGTGCCGATGAGGAATGTCATGCGTTATCGAATTTCTCCACGGGGGTAGCCCCCCATTCGCTCTCAAAAAGTTCCCATATCGGGTTTTGAGCCTCACCTGAAACCCATCTCTAATCGGCTCCCACTCGACCGATGAGTCCAATTTTCTCGGCATCGTTTGGAGAACCTTTCGGCCAGTCACGCCCAGAAGGAACTGTTCGTCGGTGGCCGTTAAGTACTTCCCAAAGCAACTCTTCAACCGTACAACGTTTTCGATGCCTTTGACGAACTCGACCTCCCATTTGGCCCTCCTGGTCGATCCTTGTCGGTCTTGGCTGACCGATTCTTGGTCCTCCACGGCCAATAAGTACTTGTCGTGGTGGCTTCGGAGTCTGACCGTTTTGGCTTTGCGAAAGAGCTCCATTCCAGTAGTACGAAATGGGTCGGTAAATTCGAATATCAGATCATGAAATTTAGCTCAGAGAAATGTTTGATTTGATTCAAACATTACCCAAAAGTTGATCTACTATATGAATCGAATAGGAGAGATCTCTGTGTTTCTTTGTTTTAGAGAGAGAAAATAGGGAGAAATTTGCAGATGAGATGTGTTTGGAGGGTAGGACAAGCAGTAAATGAAAGTGTTGGGGGGAAAAAGCAAAGTAACAAATTAAATGACAGTTGAGCAGTTGAACTTGAAGGCGAACGTTACTGAGTGAGTAGTATAGGCATTTTAGTCACAAGGGACCCACTTAATGATCCACTTGTTTGGCTTCTTTGTTGGACAGGTGGAGAATCCGACGGTTTGGCTTTAGAGTCATAGATAAGATCTGAAGATTAAAAAGTGTTATTATGGATCATAGTAAACGGGTCACAAGTGGACGAATAAAACGCGCATCCAAATCGGATCTTAGCTTCGAGTCTTTGACTGATAGGCCCAATGTTTTGAGATGGGTAATTCCGTAATTATAAGCAATTTATATACTTCCTATTGTTTTTAAAAAAAATTTATTGAAGAAATTTTTGGGAAGCAAGAGTACTACATTTATGCAATTATCACAAATATCAAGGGGTTCAGTGGAATTTGGGGGGGGGGGGGGGGGAGAGAAAGAGAGATAGAGGGTTGTTAAGGTGGGTGGTAGTCTGGTAGGGGTGTACAAGGGCCGGTCCTGAGAAATTGGGGGCTCTATGCGAGATTGGAAGACGGCTTTTAAATAACGGGGACTCGGGGGTAGCACCCCGAAGTAAAATTTTTTAGCTCTATTTACACATCTACAAGTATAAATATATGTTATACTTTAAATAAAGGCCGAAGAGCCAGGTATAATGACAGTTGGGTGGTTCCCAAAACCCAAGCGCGACAATATGTATAAAGGCATCAAATTGAAACTAAACCAACAAGAAAAAAAAAAAACAAATTAGAAAATTACTATAAGCGTACAACTATGGGACCCAATGAGAGTTTGAGACAAAGAAGAATGTAAACTTATTTTGTTTTTATCAAAATTATAAATGTGAGACTATTTCTTTAGCCATCATCCGGAGACACCGCGAAGTGGGAGTCGGTGTTGAGGATTGGGCATTTAGCTTGAGTTGCATAGAGTCGGAGAGAGATAGAGAATATGTTTCAACTCTGTTTGTTTTTTTTAAATGATATATTATACATATATATATATATATATATAATACCTCCGCTTAAATGAGGTGGCATGGACCTTTTTATCCATTTTGACTTTGTACACAATGCTATCCTACAACCTTCATGCTGTAGGATAGCAGTCCCCATATATATATATATATATATAGTTGGACTTTTGAATTTTAGTGAAAATTGGGTTTTTATTTTTTACCGAAGTTGAAAGGTCTCTTCAGGTGACTTGAACTGATTGAACTTTTATTTGTTAACATATCATTACATTGGCTTATAGGAAAGTATATTATAGTTGGGGGTCCTTAGAATTGGGGGCCACAGCGATTGCTTGTACTGTTTATGGGCAAGGCTAGGGGTATACATCGATCGGGTTTTTTTTTCTTCATTTTTTGTCGATTTTGATCGATTCGATTCGATTTTCAACTGCGAATAATTTTTAAAAAATTTAACGGAATTGATCAATTCAGTTCACCCCTAGTGTGTGGCCCATTTGAAGAGGAAAGGCGCCTATGACTCCCATGTGATTATCGAGCGTGGGTTTATTTTATTTCTTGTCTTGATGGGGCTAAATCTTTGGCTCACAGCCTTCTTGATTAGTTCATCTTTGAAAAGCGCCACCAAGGACCGCGATCCCCACGAGTCAAAAGGCTCTCATGATCACGTTTAGAGAAGTAGGTCATTTTCGATAGTTCCCTTCAACCTTTTTGTTGAGGAAAATTAATAAAGTACATGGTTATACATAAAGAATATCTGACAATTGAATAATGGAGATTCATACCTGTAAATAGTTTTTTTTGGACAACTATTTGTAAATAGTTTTTGAGAAATGCTACACACACATTCCAAACAACACCCCAAACCACACTCCTGCTTTAAATACATGTACTCTGTGCTGTGTAAGTAGTGCACAAAAAAGTGTGAAAAATTCAAACAGCACAAGGTACATGCATTTAAAGCAAGGGGTGTGGTTTGGGGTATGGTTTGAAATGTGTGTGTAGCATTTCTCATAGTTTTTTAAGCACCACTATGTTTGGGGTGACAGTTTGCACAACTTAATGATTAGTGTTAGTGGTAATTTAACTTTTTAGAGTCCGAGGTGCCAGCGCTGGAAAACGTTGACTTTGCTCTCCACCCTGTTGCCCTCTTGTTGTTTCCACCAACCTATTGTCTATCATCATCCAGTCTATTTTAATAACCAAAAACTTTTAATAAATATAATATCTACTAGTGGTGGTTTTCAATCCACATTTGGTATGGAAACTTATTTGAGCACTAATGTTAATAGTTTCATACATGTATAAACGAAGAGTAATACTTGGGCACAATTAAAATCACAATTAATTATTCACAACTTCGTCTATCTCTCTCCTAATGGGCACTGTGGGGTCACTGACACTGTGGGGTCCATCAAAAGAGAGATAGACGCAAAATGAAAATTGTGAACAAATGGTTGTGCCTTTGACTGTGCCCAAGTATTACCCATAAACAAAACTAAGGGTGCCCAATGAAGAATTGTCAAAAAATGTAAGAATTGTCAAAAATTATTTAAAACTTTAAATAAAAAAAAGTACACTAAAAAAAAAAAATGCAAAAGAGCCAATTCAACCAGCGTAATTAACAAATGATCATAGGATGTCCTAGATGCATGACCACACTTGTGATTTAAGAAATACATACCTCACGCCTAGATGCATGTCCACACTTGTCGGAGACCAGAATTAGTGGCAACCCAGCATCTGGAGAACCCGAAAAATCATCACTTGAAGAAGAAAAGCTTGACATTGACGACACATTTCTCGACAGCGGCTCGGACTCCAATAACGATATATCAACCACATCCACTCCCCACAACACCCAATCTTGCGTTGCTGTTCTGTGAGGAACATCATGTGTTACAGAGTTCCTCCAAGGTGGAGTCCCACCATTGGCTCTCAAGAATTTCCCTTCTAAAGTCCCAAGCTTCACATTAAGCCCTTCTTTAAAAGGCTCCCACTCAATAGAGGTGTCCGATTTTGATGATGGAATGGTTTGGACAACCTTTTTACCGGTCATGCCTAGTAGAAATTGATCGTCGGAGGCGGTTAAGTACAGGTTGTGGTAACTCTTGAGTCGAATGATGTGGCTTTTCCCTTGGACGAACTCTACAGTCCACCGTGCCTTGTTTGAAGAGCCGTTTCGACTTTGTCGGACGGTGTGTTCGTCATCGTCGGCAACTAGGTACTTGCCCAGGTGACTTCGCAGTCTAACAGCTTTAGCTCTGTCGAAGAACTCCATGCCACTCTGTAATATTGAAAATTCAATCCTAAGAGATTGTTTCGAAAAGTAAAGAACCGGGTTCTGTAACTTTTACAGGTAAACAAGTTCTATAAATAGAAGTGTTTGGTAAGTGCCTAGTTATTTCATAACAGTCTGTGCAGCCCAGTCTAATAAATCCATTTGGGTTGAGTTTTTTTCAAACCAAAATAACTTGAATGACTCTTAAAAAAGTAAAATAAAAGTGAGATTGATATGAATCAAATCATATTTTAAGTATTCTCAAACAGACTCTAATATTGGAAACAAAACAAAGTCCATCCGTGTAATATTTTTTTGAGGATGCATAGCCTAGAAACTGTAATGAGCATGAGTATATGAAATGATTTAATGCTGTTTGATAAGCAAGTAGTTAAGACATTGTAGAGAGGCTAAACTTTTCTTTATTTCTTTTTAAACAAGAGACTGAGTTTCTACTATTAGTTTTAAATGTTTTTATAGCCATCAAAGATATTAGAGAGGTTGTATATGGGAAAGCAAATAATCGGTCTATGGTTCTTAAATGAATTAGTTCTACAAATTCAAGCGTTTGGTAAGAGTCAATATCTTACATAAGACTCTGTATCCAGTCAAATGACTTTTTTAAAATTGGTAATTTGTCAAACCAACATAACTTTTGTTCTCAATAATATAAGATAAAAAAGTGAGGTTTGGATTGAACGTGAGACCTATTTTAGGCTTTCCTAAACAGTCTCGCAGATCTATTATGCAAAGGTATGACTATAAATGAAATAATAAAAAGAAGAATAAGAAGCTGAGCTAAAACTAAACTTTTTTGCCAACAATACATGAAAGGTGAATTGTATGGATTTATCAACTGCACTGGCAAAAAGTAGAATTGTGCATAATAGACGGTAACAATGAAAATATTGATATGAAAATATTGATATGAAACCCTTCAAAGCTGGACAAATTAAGGACTAACTTTAGAATGTAAATTTAGACGGTGGACAATTATTTGTAAGTCTACCAGTATCAAAAAGACAACACTGACTCAAACAACAAATAATAGAACTCAACACACATGTGGTACGTACCAAACAAATCCAGTTTGAACCAAATATTAATTTTGGATCCGAAAAGCATTTAGCTAGAAGTAAAAAAATTACCTGTCTACAAGATGAAAGTTTAGATCTATTGGAAACAATGGAGAGAGAGCAGTTGTCGGAATCAGGGACATCATCATCTGGCCCGGGCAATGAAAATCTTGACGCTGGCGACGAAGAAAAGCTTGATGCTGGCGATGAAGAAAAGCTCATCGCCGGCGACAAAGTAAAACTCGTCGCCGGTGACAAATCATGACTTGGCAAAGACTCATAGGACTCCAACACAGATATATCAATCACATCCACACTCCACAAAACCCAATCCTGTGTGGCAGTCCTATGAGGAACAT
The DNA here is from genome assembly GCA_033977485.1 of Hydrangea macrophylla. Classification (NCBI taxonomy): domain Eukaryota; kingdom Viridiplantae; phylum Streptophyta; class Magnoliopsida; order Cornales; family Hydrangeaceae; genus Hydrangea; species Hydrangea macrophylla. The sequence goes on from CM066989.1 coordinate 81,427,823, forward strand.
CATGAGTTACTGAGTTCCTCCAAGGTGGTGTGCCCCCATTGGCTCTCAAGAAGTTCCCTCTTTCTCTAGTTCTCAGTTTCACAAAAAACCCATCTTTTATAGGTTCCCACTCCACACAACTATCCATCTTCTTTGCCAGAAAGCTCTGGACGACCTTTTTTCCGGTCATGCCGAGGAGGAAGGCTTCATTGGAGGCGGTAAGGTACTTGTTGTGGCAGCTTTTCAGGCGGATGACGTGGCTCTTCCCTTCGACGAGCTCCACCATCCATCGCGCTTTGCGAGAAGAGCCGGAATTGCGGCTTTGCCGGACGGTGATTTCGTCGTCGTCGGCGACTAGGTACTTGTCGTGGTGGCTCCGGAGTCTGACGACTCTAGCTTTGTTGAAGAATTCCATATCATGGATTGTAAAGCTGTGTTTGTTCTGTTGTTATTACTTTTTTTTTTTTTTGGCTTCTTGGCATGTGTTTGGTTTTAAAAGGACTTTATGATCATAAACCAACGACTAATTTTAGATGAGTTGACAATGAAGCTTCTTAGATAGAGAGCTTTAATTGTTTGACTCCAACGTGTCATTATAGAACATTATGCAAGTTGAATGGTCAAAGAAAGTAATTTGTGATTTTCTTTTTTCTTTTTTCAAAAATGTTACACCCGGCACACATTTAAATCTATACCCAATACTTTTGACTTTTGATTTCAATGGGTTTCATGTGGGTCTCATATAAATCTCACACATGACCCACTAGAATTAAATATTAGGATTTGTTTGATGTGAAATTAGGTGTGGATCTAGAGGTGGGTTTATGATCATTAAGTGTGTCATTGTTCTTTTTAATTTTTGTTGGAGTAATGCTAGACCCACATAAAATTTCATACAAAAATTCACACAAAACAATCCTGATCCTTGATTTTAGTGGGTCTTGTGTAGGACCCATATGTTCCCCACATGAGGGCCATTGGAATCAAGGACTTTTTTGTGTGAAATTTTGTGTGGATATAGCATTATTCCTTTTTTTTTTTAGTATGTGTGGGGACATGAATCATTTGATCAGGAAAAAAGCTAGACTCACAAAGTGAACCATACACTTTTTTCACACAAGGTTTTAAATGCTTGTACTTTGTGCTATTTGAATTTTTTACACTTTTTTGTGCCCCAGTTATACAGCATAGGGTACAAGCATTTAAAGTTGTGTGTGAAAAAATTGTGTGGTTCACTGTGTGGGTGTAGTAGTACTCTTTAATTAGTGACTTGAGCGGCAAATTCGATGATATAGATCGAGTAGATCTGTGGTTTTAGACTTTTAGCATCGAAATATTACAGTAATAGGGTGTTAATTAATGTTTAAATCTGAACTAATTATTTTTATATTATTATAAATTTTTTTGGTTAAATTACACTGACACCCCCCCTGAGATTTGGTGCTTTGTCACTCATATCCCCTGAGGTTTTTTAGGTTACACTGATCTCCCTTCAGTTTGTTGGTTGGTAACACTCACACCCCCTGCCGTTAGAAACAGAAGCGTTTTGGCTGACATAAGCAAGTCAAATTCTTCAAATACCCAAAGTACCCTTAACTACTTCTTCCTAGCTCACTTTTCTCTCTCTCTCTCTCTCTCTCTCTCTCTCTTTGCAACTCCTCGTTGCAACACACACACACACACACACACACACACACACATCTAAATCCATATATCTATATATTTATATCGACATCCCACATTTCGAACCCAACCCACCCAAAAACAAAGGCCCATTACTCACTGCCATGGTTAGTCACTACCTCAACCGAACAGTGAACACCCATGTCTCATCCACCATCATCCTCGTCTGCAATGTTTTTCCCATATAAAAAATTATAGACCCAAACACACCCATTTTGCACTAAAAATTTACAAGCAAGGAAACCCAAAACATTACTATGGCCAGTCATAATCCCCAAAATTTTGGATTAATTTTGCTCTAATAATATCACTCTAGAACCACCACCATGGTGGGTTCGAACCAAATCAATTTCTTGAATTAATTCGAAGAACCCTATGACAAAACAAGTAGACCCAATTTCACAAACAGAGTATACCCAATTTTATCAACCAAAACTTGAGTTTTAGCATTTAATTTACAATTTTTGCAAATGGATTGAACGCACACACATATACACACACACACACACATATATATATATACACACACATACATATACCCAATTGATGATGCATCTCTCTGTCTCTCTCTACGCAAACACACCCATTTGTTTCTTTTATAGCGGTTAGTAAGATTTAGATGGGTTTGGGATGTGGGTCTTGAATTGGATAGAGAGAAGCAAATGGAATAGATGAGAGAAAGAATAGATGATACCCAATTTGCGATGGTGGTGGAGGCAGTGGCCCGGATTGATGGTTGTGGTAGCGTGGTCGCAGCACTTGGCTCAGATCGTGAAGGGAGTTCAGAGATTGACCAGAGTGAAGAACGTGAGGATCAAGACGCAGCGTGATCCGTCTCTGGTTGCTGGGTTCATGATAATGTATGGGAACTCTGGTTCAAAGCGTGTTGATATGAGTGTGAACTGTGAAGAAACAGTTGGAAGAGATTGAAGCTCAGTTTGATCTTGGTGATATTCAACTTGTATGATTTTTGAAAATTTGATTGAAAAAAAGTATTTTTCTGTTTGGGTTTGGGATAGAGAGAGAGAGAGAGAGAGAGAGAGAGAGAGAGAGAGAGTAGATATTGGGTAAGGGTAACATGGTCTTTTTACAAGAGAAATTGATGGTGTTGGGTATATAACCCTAACAGGGGGTGTTAGTGTTATGCTCCAAACCTCAAGGGTGGTTTGTAATAAAGCACCAAACCTCAGGGGGTATCAGTGTAATTTACCCAAATGATTTTATAATATGTATATTTAGGCAACATGTTTAATTTAGAGAGAAATAGTGTATTTTGAGAGGGGGAATAGTGCATAGAGACAGGTGAGAGAAATGTAAAATGTGAAAAGAGTTTCAAATTTTTTTTTATTAAAACATTAGAAAATGATGGAGAATGGGGATAATTTTAGACCCTTAGTGATACATTTGTTAGGGATATGTACTAAAAGCCATGCTTTATGTAGTACTAGGGTTTCCAAAATGCATCTATAAATCCGAATAAGCGAGGCTCGGATACCAATTGAAGAAAAAATAGTTTTTGAAAACTTATTTAAACACGCAGCGGAAAAACACAGTTGAAAACTTTTCGTATGCCCGGATATACTACTTATCAATTCCATAGATGCGCAAAACAAGAGGGAGAAAAGTTTATACCTCAGATCTTGAACCCAATTCTAGTTTTATCCTTCTACTTCTATGTGCAACAGCAACCTCCAGGTGATCTTCACCCTTATGTCTCCTCGAATACTTCCCGGAGAGTCTAGAGATGGTGGGATCTCTAATAGAGGGGATGAAGTCGGTTTGGAAACACTAAAACAATTTCTGCAGCTCTTTGAGTGATAAAATGACGATTAAAATAATTCTGCATGCAGCTGCCATATTTATAGATTTCCAAACTGACTTTCACCTTTAGTAGATCGAAGTTGCTTCGATCGATCAAAACTTTTCGATTGATCGAACTGATCCATGTTCAATCAATCAAAATACTTTCGATCTATCGAACTTGCAAATTGCAAATTGATTGAAACTCTTTCATTCTCATGGTTCTACCCCTCATGCCTTTCCAAGCATTCTTGTGAAGCTAAGAGTGGGAACTCCTATATTCTTTATTGTTGGCTCAGATCAGTTGTTAATTCCCATGACCAAACTCTTTAATCAGCAAACTAACCAACTGATCAGTTAACATTTACTCCACTATAAAACGATAACTGAACTCCAACGCAAAAGAACATATCTGAAGTGATGTATAAACTTGTATGGTGTACCAATGTCCCTCTACCGCGTCAGCATTAATAATCATATTCAGGTAGCTAGTCGGATAAACTATTACTGTCAACCTAAATAATGATTACATCTTCCATTCATTAAGTCCCATTCACCCCTTATGATTACCAAACATGTTGATAACTCTTATCAGTAATCAACTTGGTGACATTCTCAACGAAATGCTTACTCTTTATAGGAACATGACATACCCAAGATACCCAGGTGTTGATCTTTGTAGACCTCACTGATTTATAAGTCAAAGCAACCTTATTCACAGTCTGTGTCCATAATCATCTCAAGATTAAGAACACGTACCTTATGCAAGTTATGAGTTCCTATCGACTGTTGACAGTATTAGGTGTCAATAGTAAAGCTCATGGTCCGTCAATGCACTATAAACACTAGCATATTAACTAAGAGTCATACTCTAGTGATTGAGATTCATCACTTCATTCAATGATAGTTAATCATGCTATAGTGTAAACCTGATGAGATACCTAGTCTCATCATCCACAGTGACAAGCCTAAGTATCAAAGAATAGCAATTCGTATCTCACTTGTATGTATCTCATATATACACGAATACATACTATGATACTTAAGGATTACAATCATCTCATGAAACATATACATAATAAAATGCAAAACTGATGTCCATATATTAAAATGCTAATGTCTCATACATAAAGCAATGGTATGAGGACACAATCCCAACAAATAGTGTCACTGCATGTTAATTCCAGTTGCACTGAATAGTGACTTCACTGGATGTTAATTCCACCCATGATATTTAAGTAAATCATTTCTCCCTTCCATTTATTATTTTTCTTAAGTCATTAATTTAATTGATGAAATACCCCCATTTGGATTCAATAAAAATACTTTTAAAAATCAATTCCTAATAAAAAAAAGTCAAATTTGCCTCCGAAGGCAAAATTACCGATTTTTGCACAGTGTATGATGTTGGAACATTATTTTTCCTAGGTCCCCTTCCTTTTAAAAATTCTGAAAAATTATATTTGATCTATGGGGATCTAGATGAACTATTTGTGGGACTTTTAAAATCTTGAATCGAAAGTTTTATTTTTAACCATACTTGGTCATTTTGGGCATTCTAGGTCAACGGTTGACTTTTCTGGACTTATCCTGTTTCTATGCGGTAAGCTACTATACATTCTGTTTCAATAATTGTACCTTACTGCTACTATTTTAAAAAAGAAAAATAGATTGTGAAAGTGAGAATTTGATAAGTTGCTTTAATTGGTATTAATCACATATAAAGTAGCTTTGATACCTTTGTAAGAAAATGTAAGAAAGATTTAAGTCATATCACTCTGATACCTTATGAGATAATATGTGAAGAGAGAATGAATCATACGATCGCTCTGATACCTTTGTGAAACGTGAAACAGAAAGAATAAGTCATAACATTCATGGTAGAGATGGCATGTTTTAAAAGGGCTCAAGTGGTTCAACATATAAAGTTTGTAAAGAGAGGATGTCATGGGTGTTGCGATAGCCTTATTTATCCCAGGCTGACTCAGATATGGTAGGTTAATTAGGAAGGATTGAGCCCAGGCCAACTCAGATATGACAAACCAGTCAGAGTCTTGTGATAGCTTTAATTATCCCAAGCCGACTTAGATACGGCAGGCCAGTCTGATCGAGTCCAAGTTGACTCAGATACATCAGACCGATCGTTGGATATTCCGAACTTATTCAGGCTAACTCGAATACGGCAGATTAATAAGGATATCTAGTAGGTTATTGTAACCTTGAATGTCTTGGTAAGTCCAGGCCGACTCGGATACGACAGACATATCGACAGACCTTATAAATTAATGACATTGTGCTGGATGATTCTAGGTGAATGAATGAGTCGAGAGATTGTGGTCGAGGTAAAAAAGTCAGTAAAATGAGATGAATCATTGTTCATGCATGCACGGTCTTAAAAATTCATTACTTAAACTATTTATTTAATGTTCATATGCGATAACTGGAATAATTGACTAACTGTATTCTGAAACATTAAAATGGTTAATGTACTTTTTTATATATTGTGTGTGTTGTTCATTATGCTCACTCAACATTCATTAGCTGATGAATTTATTTTATTTTGGACACCCAAAATGTTCAGGAGATGATTATGCAGGGCACTATGATTATGCCAGCCAGAGAAGCCCTTGGAGATGTTTGTATGTTTTAAATAAAGTTGTAATAAATGAATTATTTTTTTATTTGAATAAGGCGGTATGTGCCTTAAGCATATTTTATTTAAGACAATGTAATTTTATTTGAAGTTGCAATGATAATTATTACTTATCTTCCCTATTGCTTTATATACTCTGTTTACTGGTGTTAAGATAAGTGCAGGACAAGCGATCCATCACCTGTCATGACCTACGGGTCCAAAACGGATATGAAAATTTTTCCTTATTTTTCTACGTTGGGACGTGACATAAATGCTTTGATTATTCTCCCCTCTCATTAGATCTAGGAGAATACTTATTATCCATGATTCAAGCATGCGGGCTAACCTTTGTTTTGTAGCATACCCGAGGTGAGTCGCTCTCTCTTCTTTAGATTTGTTTAATTATCGATTTTATTGATTTTACGACTCCATGCCCGACACTTTAGATTAGGGTTTTACCTTATGTGTATATATATGAATTAGAGACCTTTTCCTAGGTATTCTATTTTATTGTATACATTGCACGTTTCCTATCGCAGCTGGATCTCGGTGAGCTCTCTCGTTCTCAATTGCATATCATTTGCTTGCTATTTGAACCTATTTGGTTTTGTATGCCTTTTTTCCATTAGCAATCTTGTAGCCTTTTCATCATGCATTTGAGATGTATGTCTATATTTAAGTGTTATTTGAAAACACACTTAAATTGTTAATTTGATTATAAGGATGTTGAGTAGAGGCCTATCGCAAGACAGGATGAGAGGGGGTGCTTTAGTCCGTTGGGCTCCGTCCCCTCTCATTCCATAATCTCCAGACATAGAAATCTTTGGTTTCCAAAAGAACAGTTGTGGATACCGGCAATTGGGCCCACTCTTTTAAAACTTTTTCAAATTCAAATTCAAATTCAAATAGGAGTCACCACTTAATTTTTTTTAAAGGAAAATTAAGAAACCATTTAAAAACAAACTGATCTTTTAGAAACCAGAGATTTCTAGATCCGGGGATTATGGAATGAAAAGGGAGGAGCTCGGCGGACTTAAACACCCCATCTCATCCTATCTCATGATAGGCCTCTACTTGACATCCTTTTAATCGAATTAATTATCTAAGTGTGCCCTCAACTAATATATATATATATACATATTCATTACAAAAAGCATGTCTAAAAGGTGTAAGATTGCTGACTATAAAATATCATTCATAAACCATATAATTGAAGTAGAAAACAAAATGATATGCAAATAGGGAACTAGAGAACTTACCTGGGATCCAACTGCGAATATCAAACGTGCAATGCATACAAATAAAACCTAAGAAATGGTCTCTATTTCATATATTCAAATAAAGTAGGACCTAGTTTTAAGGTGTCGCGGATGTAGTTGAAAATCAATAAAACCAAAAATGAAATAAACTAGAGAGGGATCAAGAAATCGTACCTCATTAGCGCTACAAAACAAAGGTTAGTCCACATACTTTACGAGATATAATATTGGATCCTAAATTCTAACTTAAGTCTATCAAGCATGGATAGGGTTGACATAATTATGAATTCCTTATAAATGGTTTGAAACACAACACCTCTATAGATATACAAAAGTCTCAACTAGGAGCCAATGTAATGTCCATATAGAGATGATATGATCCCAACATAGCCATAAGGAACCCATGATTATGTGCAACCAATTAAGATTTAGCACAATGCAAAAGTGACACCCTAATAGCTAGAATCAATACACATATGATGTATGCATGAACATGATCAAGAACAAGAGTTAACTATGAATCATTCATCGACTAGGAACTTTTAGTCTCTGGATTTAAGCTTAATTATCTTAATTTAAGACATGGTTTTAGTCCTAAGGCACTAGGAGGCCATTTAGATAAGAGTTAACAAGATTTATCAAAACAGTGATAGAGTTATAGGAATTATAGAGAGCAGACTAGACTTTTAAAAATAGAAAAATCATACTTCCATCGGTTTGATCTTAATAATTTTTGAGTATGTTGTGCCTCTGTGAGTCTAGTTTCTAACCCAAAAAGAAAATTGAAAATCAAACGGTTCAATCTCTAGGAATTGGATAAACACTAGACATTACTCATAAATTTACATCTCCCTGTCCATCATTTTTGTATGATTTTCTAAAAATAGCTAATACATCAGAATGGCTTTGATCCTTGTAGGGGATCTTATTAACACATAAGCTTCTTAGAAAAATTTATTTGAAGTCAAGAAAGCTTGATTAAGGTTCAGATCTACTAAGTTTAAAATGGACTTACTATTCTGAAATTTCGGATAGAGAGTGACTAGTTCACAAATCATAAGGCCAAACCATCCTAAGTATAAACTTTCATCAAAACAAAAATCCTAGTGATACATATGTGAGTTATGAACACTTTCCAATTGGTATCATACAATTCCCATGGACCATGATTTAGTTAAAAATCTTTGATCATAGTGGGTTTATGAATTCACTGCACAAATACCAACATTTTAAACCATGGAAGTTACCAAGTCAATCCCTCTCTCAAGTTCATGATCCTTGAGGGAGATGAACTTGTTATATCCTATTCTCCACTAAAATTAATGGTCCTTGGAGACTAGACACAACCAATCCACATAAACCTCCATGGAAGGATTCCATGAGGTTCATAGTAGGAGGATCCAAATCATAGACTAAGACTTGGTCCTATCCAAACATGGGTGGATAAAACTACAATCTTAATCCCCATATAAATCATAGGATCATAAGGGACTAGAGGATCAAACTCAAAGAGATCCAATGAGATATTGAAGATATCATAGACCCTAAGAGAAGAATCTAAACAAAAGAAATGAAATCAAGGTTTATTTGAAAATTCAAGTCAAAAATTCTTTTAATCTTAAATCCAAAGCTCTATTTAGATCCAAGTCAATGAAGGCAAATAAGAGTTCAATCACAATTCTATGTGGTGTATGATGAAATGAGGTAGGAAGAGACTTTTTGAAAATGTGAAAAAGTACTAAATCCATGAATTGTGATTGAATTCTATCCTAATTCTAGGTAGGATTAGAAGGTTACCTCTATAACCTCAAGGATTTCTTCTTGTTTAGTGAAGATCTTCCAAGTTCTTCAAATTCTTCTTCAAATTCTTAAAAAAAACTCTTGAGTTCTTCAAAAATCTCTTGATTTCTGTTAATCTCTCTATCTCTCTCTTGTATTTATAATCTATATAGAATTCTTGTTTTTCAAAAAAGGATCTCAACAAGGAGATGAAGATCTCCTTATATAGACAACTCTCACAGGGTCAATTGGGTAAATTCGGGTGAAAAACCCATGTGCAAGGATGTTCCATACGTATTTGAGAAAAATAGTCTGTTATAGACGGCGACACTCACTGAGTTATCTATGGCACTCAGTGAATGCCATTCCGACACTCACTGAAAGCCAGTGCAACACTCAGTGAGTGCCGCTGGCTTCGCCGCGTGCCGCAGCTAATGGAATTGTCACCTTTTTTTTTTTTCTTTCAAATATATACTATCTATATACTTAAATACTAATCTACTTAATAGATACATATACTAGTATACTTAATATATACTTATACTAGTATATACTTAATAGATTATATATATCATATAGATTACTTATTATATATACATATTTTTTGTTTTCTTTTCTTCTTTCTCTCTTTCTCTCTTTTTTTATTTTATTTTCAAATTGTTTTCTATTCCTTACACAAAATTTTAGACTGTCTCTCTTATACGTATTTCATATTCGATTTTCTTTCTAATCACCCGGTCTTTTTGAAAACTTATTTTCTTGCTTTTTTGGAGCTGAAGAATCTTCCGAAGAACTTGAATCATTTGGAAAAACTTCGAATTTCGCCGGACGCTGTCGTCATCGGTCTAGAGGTAACCATCCCTTGAATTCAACGGTCGATCAAAAATTGGGATGTCTACAACAGTTCCTTTTAAATGGTTTCTTATTTTTCTTCCTTAAATTTAAGTGGTGACTCTTTATTTGAAAAAGCAAACGTGGTGTACCAAAAAATGCGCCGTTATCCACAATCTGGCGACTCTACTGGGGATCCAACCCAGAATCTCTAGTTTCGCAACCCAGATTTATGATTTTGGGTTCGTTAGAGGATTAGACTTGAAATTATCCTTTTATGTTAATTAATATTTGTGTGCCCGTTGCATTTCGCTTGCATATCTAGCCTGTCGATTGCACGGAACTATGGCCTTGAAGGCTAGGGGTAACCCGGTCGGCCGAGTTACTATAGAGCCATGTGATCACCCTTGATCTCGTACCATATGTTGGTATATAAAAGCACCCATGTACCATTCAACCTTGTCATGAGAGGTATATCGGATGTTCATCAAGGGTCCCTTTTTTTGTTACTAAAACCCAACTTTGCATAAATAGTTTCTATAGAACCTTTCAATCTTAGGAAATTAATTCTTGAATAGAATTATGTGCTGTGGAGTTTTGTATGCTTGGAAGGGATTCTTTGAGATGATGACGATGCTTACTTGATATGGGATGTATAACCTTTTAATCACTTTTTTTGCAATTCCTCTTTATGTCCCATGACATTTAGGAACGTGCCGAATTTTAATTATAAGATTACACTTCTTTTATCCTATTAGTTAAGCATCATTGACCTTGTATGTATCCAAATTCATGAAAAGTATGATAATTATCAAAATCATGTGTTCCTTCTACCTGAGAGTTCTACATCCACCTTTGTGACCAAACAGATTTTGATCATTCACCACTTTTTATCCTAAAGTGTTTGAAAAATCACTATTTCAAAAATCTTTGTGGCTCACTTTCTTTGGATCAAGTGCAGTTCCAACCCAATCATCTTTTGTTAAAAAATATTTTGACATCCCCATTTTAAAGAAAAATCCTGAATTCTTAAGAATTTTTCCCATTTAAAAAAAAATCTTATCATAAAAAACTTTCAAATAAATATAAAAAATTTTCAAAATGTCCGACGTCGGAAGGGTAAGGAGGATCACAATGAAAGGAGAAATTTGCGCACTTAACATGGATGAGGATTTTATGTGCTTATATGTTTTATGTGCTAGGGCTAGAATTTTCTTTTGTTTTGGCATATGGAATAGATGCATGTCATGTGCATTTTTCATCTGTGTGTCTTATGAACCATTCATGAGCATTTCACTCGGCATTAACAAATTAATAAAATCAATAAACATAAAATTCTTTTAAGGAAATCAGTCAAAATTGATTAAAAATAAATGTCACCCGATCTAATCACTATCTGGTACAGAGATTCCACAGCAAGGTTGGTAAGAAAAGAAAGCATCATCAGAACCAAAATGGCACACGAAGCAAATACTGGGAAAGTAGCAGAATTAAGGGTGATAGTAGAGCAACAGGCCAAGCATATGAACAGGATGATGACTATGATGGAGACCATGGCTCGGCAGATACCACTTGCAAATCCACAAGTTGTTGATCCTCCTTCTTCGGCTACAAGGGCGGCAAAAGATCATTGGTTTGATGACCCAGAGATGCAAAGGGCTGACATGCAGAAAGGAAAAGAATAGGGAAGGAAAATACCAAAAAAGCCGACAAAGAAAGAACAGAAATATTTGAGAAGATGGAGAAGTTGGAAAGGGTACCTCGCAAAGCACAAGGGGTCGATATTTATCTGCTAGAACTTGAGGGGCTATATGAAGGGGTGCGGGAAACATTACCTGTCGGTTTCAAGATGCCAATTTTTGACAAATTTGATGGGATCGGTACTCCTCCCAGTCATATACGGATGTGCATTAGGGCTTTCCAAACCATTGGCTTGAGCACTACGATGATGGCTATTCTGTTTCAACAAACACTGGCTGGAGCCGCTTTAGCATTGTATCTCACGCTTGAGCCGAGCAAAACCAGGGTATGGGAAGTGGTAGTAAAGTTTTTGTGGCTCAGTATGAATACAATCAGGAAATAGATGTAACAATTCGAGATTTGGAGACTACAAGGCAGGAGTACAAAGAATCCTTTGCTGGGTATTTAAGCTAATAGAGAGACAAAGCAGCTAAAATGGTTCAAAGGCCATCTAAAAAAGAGCAGATCTGAATGTTGATGAAGAACTTATAGCTCATTTACCAAGAGAAGATGAAGTTCTAATCAATCAACACTTTTGATGAAGTTTTTGATGTGGGGAAGGAATTGAAGATGCTATCTGGGAAGGGAAATCAAGAAAGAAGAACCACAGGGTAGGTACAAGAGCCCAAGTTATGGATTAGGTGGAGGGTATTCAAGGGGTCACTCCAGACCCACCGACATTAATGCAATGAGTGAGCCAGAGCAGAAATTTGACATAAGGGGGAATCATTTGAGGTTGGGAGAAGAAAAGCCGCTGAGAAAATTCTCGAATCTAGGAGCTTCGTTGTCCACGACTCTTGACAGGTTGGTGGCAAAAGAACACCTCCACTTATTGGATCCGCGACCAATGCTGAATCCACTCCCTCTAAATTTCTAGACAGACCTGTATTGTAAATTTCATCAGATACATGGGCACTCCACTGAACGGTGCACAAGATTGAGGCACGAGATTCCGGATTTAATTGATAAGAAGGTAATTTCTAAACCACCAGTCAATACTCTCAATGTCAAAAGAAATCCCCTACCAAACCATCATGCTGTACCACCACCACAAGGTATTTATTTCTTGGAGTTGGAGGAAGTTTATTTTGATCCTTCAGAACTAATTACGAAGATAGGCCAACCAAAAAAGGCTTATCGATTACTAGAAAACACTACGATTTGCACTCTTGAAAGTTTGGAAGAAGGTCCGCTAGGAGAGCTTGGAGAAGATATAATGAAGAAGGCTGCTACTCTAGATTGGTGGGCTTTTGAAATCGATAATTCCATTTGGTACGAGGAATATGGTAGCTAGAACATTGATCAGGTTGATGAAGACTTATGGTATGAAAGCGACAAAGAAAAGGTTTTGTAGAAGATGGTCTGGAGATTGCTCAGACCCAAGATGACTTATGGACAAGAGAAGAAGTGAGCCATTTGACTCGATCAGGTCGACATTTCAAGCAGCACGAACTAGAAGGAGATCTTCCAGGCAGAGAAATAGTCAAGGGTAAGAGAAAAATGAATGAAGAAGAGGAAGACGATAGGGTCCTCAAGCAAATGAAGAAGACACAGGCCAACATCACTACCTAGGGGTTGCTAATTGCCTCCAAACGACAATGCCATGCAGTCTTGGATGCATTGAATCAGTCAGACATTTCTATTGATTTTACCCCTAAATGTGCTTATTGGGATGATTTGAAGGAAAAACAGGTTTAAAATAAAATTTTAAACGCGCAGCGGAAAGGTGGAGTTACAAAAACTTTATTGGTAGCCCATATCTACTACCTGTTAATTCTATAGATGCGTACTAACAAAAGGGGACAAGAATTATACCTCAGGTCTTGAACCTAATTCTGAAATTTTCAAACTTCTTAATTATGCAGCAGCTTCCACTAGGTTGTCTTCACCTTTATGACTCCTGTAGATGCTGCCGGAGAGGCTAGAGTTGGTGGGAACTCCAACGGGGAGGATCAGGAGGCTTGGGAAAACCCTAAACAGTTTTCGTAGATTTCGTATAGGAAAATTGACGAACTCCTTTTTCTGGATGCAACTGCCCTATTTATAGATTCCCAGAACCGACCTAATGTTCGAGCGATCGAAGTGGCTTTGATTGTTCGATCCTTCAATTGATCAAACCACCTTCGAGCGATCGAACCCACCAAGACTTCAATCGATCGAGACACCTTCGGTCAATCGAACCCGCCTTGACAAGATCCTCATGTGCCTTTCCAAGCATCCTAGCAGAGCTAAAAGTGGGACCTCCTAAGCTCTTTATTGTTGGCTCAGACCAATTGTTAATTTCGATGACCAAACTCTTTGATCAGCAAACTAACCAACTGATCAGTTAACGTTTACTCCACTATAAAACGATAACTGAACTCCAACGCAAAAGAACATATCCTATAACTAGACTTGTATGGTGTACTAATGTCCCTCTACCGTCAGCATTCGTAATCATATTCGTAGTTGGATAACTATTACTATCAACCTGAATTATGATTACTTATTGTATTCCTTGAGTCCCATTCACCTCTCATGATTACCAAACATGTTGATAACTACTTATCAACAAGACTGTAGTTCTCAGTAATCAACTTGGTGACATTCTCAAGGGAATGCTTACTCTGAATCAGAGGGTAGATTCTATCTTGACAATATATGTTCACAACTCAATGAACATGACATACCCAAGATACCCAGGTGTTGATCTTCTATAGACCTCACGATTGGTAAGTCAAAGTAGCCATATCCATAGTCTGTGTTCATAATCATCTCAAGATTGAGAACACGTACCCTATACAAGTTATGAGTTCCTATCGACTGTTTGACAGTCTTGAGTGTTAATAGGAAAGCTCAGGTCCGTTAATGCACTATAAGCACTAGCATATTAACTAAGAGTCATACTCCAGTGATTGAGATTCATCACTCCATCTAATGGTAGTTAATCATACTATAGTGTAAACCTGATGAGATATCCAGTCTCATCATCCACTGTGACAAGTTCTAAGTATGAAAGAATAGTAATTCGTATCTCACTTATATGTATCTCATACACACACGAATTTCCTAATATGATACTTAAGGATTAACAATCATCTCATAAAAGAAACATACAGAATGAAATGTAAAGCTGATATCCGTATATTAAAATGTCAATATCTCATACATAAAGTAGTGGTTTGAGGGCACAAACCCAACAAACTCCCGCTTGCACTCATAACCATTCAGGATTACATCTAAGACCTAAACTATCTAGATGACGATCAAAGACCATCTGTGGCAAGCCTTTGTAAACACACTACAAGGAAAAAGGCTATTTATATCACTTAAAAAGTGACATAAATAGGTATTTATGTCACTTTTTTTTTCAGTAAAAAGTGACATAAATGGAGGCAATGTAAATGTTTAAAAAGTGACATAAATGTTTTACAAAAGTGACATACATGTTTCATAATACCAACACATATGTTAATAAAAAGTGACATAAATACTTAAGTGACATAAATACCATTTTATTTATGTCACTTTTAACCTAAAGTGGCATAAAATAGAAAAGTGACATAAATGTTTCATAATACCAACACATATGTTAATAAAAAGTGACATAAATACTTAAAAGTGACATAAATACCATTTTATTTATGTCACTTTTAACCTAAAGTGACATAAAAGTAGAAAAGTGACATAAATGTTTTACAACACCAACACATATGTTAATAAAAAGTGACATAAATACTTAAAAGTGACATAAATATCATTTTATTTATGTCACTTTTAACCTAAAGTGACATAAAAGTAGAAAAGTGACATAAATACCAAACAAAATTATTACATCAAAGTCTTAAAAGTGACATAAATACTGTAAAAGCAGTGCCGATCCTGACTTTTGGGGGGCCCTAAGCGAACTTCTAAAATGGGGCCCTCTTTAATTTTTGTATAAGAAAATTGACATTACTAAAGGAAAATTTATTTACAAAAGAAAGTGACTTATATTAATAAGTAAAACTAACTTACATCAATAATAGTATTACTTAAATATTGCCCTTCGTGCATTTTTAGCTGCAAAATCACCAATTACACTTGTATAATCAATCTCCTTCACCAAAACTCTTTCAATAGATAATGTAGCTAACCTGTTCAATCTTTCTTGTGACATAGTTGATCGAAGATAAAACTTGATCAACTTCAACTTTGAAAAGCTTCTCTCTGCCAAGGCAATTGTAATTGGAATGGTCAATAAAATTCTATAAGCAATCCATGCATTTGGGAAACAACCATCCATCACGTGCATATGCTTCAACACCTCAATTGGCTTATTTGTTTCTTTTAGTAAAATTGTTCTCAAGACTTTTAATTCTGAAAATAAATCTCTCCCATCAACATCATAATTATCATGCTTCAAAAAGATTTCAAGGTTGGCACAATAAGTGTTCAAACTCTCATCATCAATAGATTGCAACTTCTTCAAGTCGAACAAAAACTCAAAAGTCTCCCCATATACTTGAAATTGTTCAAGCCTACTATTGAGGGATGAAAGTGCTTGATCAACTACATAAATGAAGTAGTTAACTCTAATGGATTCTTCAGTCGACTGTGTCACATCTTCAATTATACTTTCATCAAATTGTCTTTTTCTATGAATGATGCGTTTCTCATGGAATATAGGTTCAATTCCCGTTGTATTTGCAATTTCATTTGCTTCAACCATGGCCTCCACAAATCCAGACTCTCTATATTTTTCAAAAAATGAAATAAGTCCTTTCAATTGGTTTGTTGCAACATCAATATCTATATTTTCAACTTAAAGGGTTTTACTTGCAGCATTAACAACAAACAAAATATTGTGCCAAATAACCATGCCAAACAAGAACTCAAAATTCTCAATCTCATATGTTGCTAAACATTTAGCTTCACTCTTTGCCTTGGCATCCTCCCTGTTATTTGCCAAGTCAATCAAAGCATATCTTATTTGTGGAGCTTGGTATCTTATTGCTTTAAGACATTCAACTCGACTTTCCCAATGTGTTTGTGACAATGGCTTAACTGTGAGGTCTTTCACATGGTGTTTCAAAACATCCCACTGCTTTGTAGAAGATGCAAACATTGTATATATACGTTGCACTACTCCAAAAAATGATTCATCTTTAGTACAAGAGTTGGCCATATCACAAAGTGTAAGGTTAAGACTATGACAACCACATGGTGTGTAGAATGCTCTAGGATTCACTTCAAGTAGACTTTTTTGTACACCCTTGCATTTCCCTTTCATATTAGACCCATTGTCATATCCTTGCCCTCTAATGTCACCAATATCAAGCTCAAGAGAGATCAAGACATCTTTAAGTACATTAAAAAGTCCAAGCCCCGAGGTATCATCCACCTTCAAAAATTGTACGAAAAATTCTTTCACCTTAATTGGACTTGTTGAAACATCCACACATCGTAGTACAAGAGTCATCTGTCCTATATGGCTTATATCTGGAGTACAATCTAATATGACAAAAATTTTTTGCTTCTTTCACTCTTTTAACAATCGCACCTTTGACCTCACCCGCTTACATTAAAATCAATTCATTTTGGATTTTGTGACTAAGATAATGGTAATGAATTGATTCATCCTTAATACGTTGAAGGTGCTCTTGCAAAATTGGATCAAACTCTGCATTCATCTCAATAAGACAAAAAAGTTTCCATTGTTCTCTTGATGAAGCTTCTCATTATCTCCACAAAATGGTAGATTGTTGTTTGCAAGAGTTTTTACAAGAACAAGTATCCTCATCAATACTTGTTGCCAATGTTCCTTCTCTTTGTTGATTTGTTCTTCCAAACTTCTATCAATTGTTTCATTCTTTTTCAATCTAATCTGTAATTCCATCCGTTTACTCATGCAAATAATATTGTCTCTACTAGTTTCATGACTCTTAAGTCTCTGACCAAGATTTCTCCAATCCTTATATCCTTCATTATTCAACGAGGAATTTGTTTAATGAATCTGAACAAGTTGCAACAAAAGCAAAATGCCCTATCCAGAACAAGTGAATATACTAACCATTTCCTATCTTGCTTCTCTCCATTCAATAAACATTGAACATAAAATGTAGAAGAGAAATGTCTATCATGCTCATTTTTCGAAAAAGTGATGTCATTCTCACTTATTCTAACCGGGCCTCTTTCTACTAATAAATCTCTGACTTTTTGATTAACGTTGTCCCAATTTCCTGGATCATAGATGTTTAAAGGTCCAACTTCACATTCTTTGACGAAATCATTATCTTGATCATTCTTATTTAAATTCTCATTCTCATCCGTACGTTGATTATGCTCTTCATTTACCAAATCCTCATTTTCCACATTTGTAGGTTGATCATTTTCATTCTCATTTTGACTTGAATCACTTTTATTTATATTGCTAGTAATAAACTTTTCAAGTGCTCCTGCTTGAGTTCGATTAAATTCTTCAATTTTTTTGTTTCTTTTTCCTTTTTTCACATTCCTACATGTAGTTTCTAGGAGGTATGGTTATCAAGTTATCATAATCAACAACACAACTTACAAGTCACAACGGCCAAATCAACAGCAATATAGCAATCAATCGACAACTTATCAACACATAAAAAATGAAATCAAAGGTGATGAACAATATCACCCGAGTTACCCAATGTAACAATGTTCCCAAATTCCTAGTGCTAGTGTTCTTGAGAGTTGAGACTTGAGAACTGACTAAGAGTAGCGGTCAACAAGAGCACTAACCACTGACCTTCAAGACTTTATTATCAAAAAATAAATAAAAATACAATCAATTAATGAATAGCCAAAAGAATAATAAACATGAAATTAAAATCAGTAACTATATTATTTTTACTTTTTGACAAATCAATTTATCAAAGAATGGTTAGTGGTTAGGTTACCTAGGGTTAGGTTTTGCTTGTTTTGATCGAAAGGGAAGAACCCAAGAAGAGAAGCCTATAAAGACTCAAGAGTGGTTCGACAATAGTGTCCGGCCACCGGCGAAATAGGAGGCTGACTGGCTGAGCCGCTGCTTGTGAGTTGTGATGGCCTGCCCTTCCTCGTCGCTGACTAGAGAGAGTTATATATATATATATATATATATAGAGAGAGAGAGAGAGAGAGAGAGAGAGAGAGAGAGAGAGAGAGAGAGAGAGAGAGAGAGAGAGAGAGTTTTGATTCTTTTGAATCATGTTTTCAACAAATGGGCTCATCAGCTTTTGGTTTTTTCCTTTTTCAATGAATCATGTTTGTTGAATGGGCTGTGGGCTTTAAGGCTTTTGGATTATGTGTTGATACTTGTTTCAATTTGTTTGGGCTTTTGTTATTTTTTATGGATTGTAACAAATATTGATTGATTAACTCTTAATCTGATGGAATATTGGGCTTTTTATTATATGTACATACATAAACTTAAAGACAAAATTTAAATTTGGGGACCCCTTGAAATTGGGAGCCCCATGCGACTGCTTGTCTTGATTGTCCTCAAGGCCGCCCCTGTGTAAAAGTGACACAAAACTTTGAAAGTGATATAAATACTTTATAAAAGCGACATAAATACTTGATAAAAGTGGCATAAATGTATAACTAGTTATGGCAATTTTTTTAAAAATGACATAAATGTTTTAAATAATACTGATTCAATACCACCCTATAAAAACAATATATACCATCCTGTACATATATGCAATATCACCCTGTACAAAATCAAATCCAACTCAATTAATGATCTATTTCAACTACTAAATTTCAACGATTCATCTAAATATCAACCAATTAATATATTGGAATGAACAAAAAAAATATACAATCGATCCGAGTCAAGTGCTAAACTAATAACATATACATATTACATATTCATCAAAAAGTACTAAGAAAACTATGAAAGCACAACAAAAAATTAGCCCAACAAAAAAAGTGGTTCACTTGTTAGAACTTTCCATCAAAATGTGAAACTTTGTACCTACAAAAAAGAAATTTTTTTCATTAATTGGTTGTATATATAAAATAATAAAAGAGTAAAACTATGTTTGGGGGTTTTGAGAGACCAAAATGTGTTCGGGGACTCGGAATGATGAAAGAGTCATTTTTTCGTATTATTTGTGAACCGTGAATCCGTTATGCATTCCGTTAGTTCCCGCAAGTTTATTTAGGCATGTTTGAGGTGCGAGTAAGGTTTCGTGGCGTTTGGTCAAGTGGTTTCCCGTTTCACTACTCAAAACCTCAAAAACTAAGAATTTTCAAGTCTAAGTGATGAAAAAGTCATTTTTTTTGCATTATTTGTGAACCGTGAATCCGTTATGCATTCCGTTAGTTCCCGCAAGTTTATTTAGGCATGTTTGAGGTGCGAGTAAAGTTTCGTGGCATTTGGTCAAGTTGTTTACTATTTCACTACTCAAATCTCAAAAACTAAGAATTTTCAAGTCTAAGTGATGAAATAGTTATTTTTTCGCATTATTTGTGAACCGTGAATCCGTTATGCATTCCGTTAGTTCCCGCAAGTTTATTTAGGCATGTTTGAGACGCGAGTAAAGTTTTGTGGCGTTTTGTTAAGCGGTTTACCGTTTCACTACTCAAAACCCCCAAAACTAAGTTTTTTCAAGTCTAAGTAGCAAAGAATTGAATCTACTCAATGGAACACAAAGTAACACAAATTCACAAATATTAAGGTAGTGTTCCTCCATTAAACAACATATGAGAATACTATGCTCAAGGCCAAGAACTAACCACATGAAATATCACTAGAAAATTGCAATAACTATTCACAACTAAAACACTCCAAACTTGCAATAGCAAAGCAGAGTTCGAAAAAATAAATAATAGAAAAAGAAACTTTGGACATAAGAAGATGCATGTTTATTGTGATATAAGCAAGTTAATTACCTATGCTTTCATTCGGTCATATGTTCCGTAACGAAATTTATGAACTCAGTCCGCATTTCATTGATATCATCAAGTGTGTAAGTTTTTTTATCATACAACCTTTTCATCTGAACAACTCAAAACACAAGTTAATTAATGATCATCAAAAAATTTAAAGATGTGCAAAAGTTAACTAATGATCATCAAAACTCAATAAAAAAACAAAAACCTTTTTCTCAAGGGAAAGAGAAGGATTCCCAATCAAGTCTCTCATGAGCATCATCAAAAAGTATCCGCATTCAACACCCCCTTCTTGTTGTGGACACTATATTAAGACACAGAGAGAAAACTTTAGTAGTTAATAATAAAGAACTAAATGAATCATTTTAATTCTTATTTACTTGCCTTTGAGATTTTCCAAATAGGCTTTGGTATTCTCATTCCATCGATATGCAGTGATACAAGCGCACTTCGAGACAAAGAGTTTTGAATTAATTGCAAACATGTTATAGACAATGAGGGAAAATTCAATAAATAAGTCTTTACTCACATATTGATATGTAGCTTCATTTGTTCACTCGGTTGAGTTATAAATTTTGGATCGAACCAATAATACTCCATGATAGAGAGATCGATGAAAAGTAAGACCCAATGAAATCTGTGTAATTTAACATAAAACTTAACATTTTCATATTGAAGATTATTATGCTTTAAGAAGAAAAATGAAATAACTTACGCTGTTTGAATGTTGTATGGAATAAAGCACACTTGGTTCCTCTTTGCATTTTGCAATCTTTCCTTAACCAGTTTCTTTTTTCTTGATGTGAGGTAGTATTGAATGATTCAGAATTGAAAAATACAATAGTTCTCTGAGACTTTTCAAGTTTCACATACAAAAGCCTAAACCATAAAATAAATAGTAAGTATATCAAAGACAATAAAATAAGACAGTAAAAATTAATTTCATCTCTTACCTCATGTACGCCTTAATACACGTGACATCTAAAGGCTTCATCTCACAAAAATCGACCAAGTCTTGCTTGAAAACATAGCATTCGGTAGTATAATCTCCAAACATCTTCTTCTCTATTGGAATTCTTATTTGCTTAATCGCCGTGTGTAGACACCCCAATTTTGACCAAACGTCAAATCCAGAGATTGGTTACCTCTCAAAGACCGATGATGACGATGACCGTGACGTTCGAAGATTTTCCAAGAAATTCAAAATCTTCAAGATGTTCTTCAAGTTAAAATTGCAAAATTAAAAAAAAAATATATATAATAAAAAATAAAAAAATACATAAAAAAAAATAAAAAAATATATAATAATAATAAAAAAGAGAGAGGGTTTGGGTATTCGGGAGAAAATCGAACATTGAAGGACACATGAGGAAATCAGTCTGAAAATTTGCTCAATATACATATAAAAAGGTTTTGAAAGAAAGTATAAAATGAAAATGATAAAAAGGAGTTTTAAATAAAGGAAAATTGTCTCTTGAAAATAATAATAATAATAATAATAATAAAAAAGCATAGTATATTGAAGAATATACCATGCACATGGGTGCATACCACCCACATGGGTGCATTTTAGCACAAATATACATGAATATATAAAGATAACTCAAAAAATTAAGTTTAGATTAATTTTCCTTTCGAAAATTTAAAAAAAAGGAGCAAATTCAGTTAGCCCCGGCACCCAGAAAACGCGGCGGCACTCACTGAGTGCCGCGCCGGCACTCTCTGTTTGCCGCCCGACATTCAGTAAGTGCCGCACGGCACTCAGAGAATGCCGCCGGGAGCCGTCGAGTGCCGCTGGCTGTAACAGATTGCTTTTCTCACATGTTCTAGAAGAAATCTTTGCACATGGGTCTCCACCCGAATTTACCCATTTATCCTTGAGATGATGGCCTATATAAACAGATCATCATCTTCATTTTGAGGGAACTTGAACTTTTGAATCAATATACATACATATACAAGAGATATACTTGAGTTTTAGAGAGAGAAAGAGATAAGAATCATATAGAGAATTGAGAAGAAGAGAAGAATTTCTTGAAGAATTTGAAGAACTTTGAGAAGAATTTGAAGATCTTGGAAGAGCTTCACAAGAAATTGAAGAAGTCTTTGAGGTCATAGAGGTAACCTCTTAATCCTTGGTAGAGTTAGGCTAATTCAATCACAAGTTTTTAGATCTAGGAGCTTTTCTCACATTTTCAAAACCTCTCTTCTTATCCCATTTTATCACACACCACCAAGAACTTGTGATCGAATCTCATAACATTTCAATAATTTGGACCTAATTAATGCCTTGGGTTTGAGATAAATTAGTTTTGAAGAATTAGTTTTCTTAGTTCTCTAAATAAAACTTTGATTTCCTTTATTTCTATTTCATTCATAAGGTTCATGAGATCTTCCATATCTCATTGAAGCTCTTTGAATTTGATTCCTTATTCTCCTATAATCTTGTGATTCATATGGAGTTTAAGGTTGGTCATGGTCATATTTATACATAGTTGGTGAGATACTAGTATTAACTCATGGCTAGGGGATCTCACTATGAATCTTATGGAATTCACTCCATGTTCCATAGAGGTTTATGTAAATCATAGTCTCATTTAATCTCCAATGACCATTAATTTGGGAGGAGAGTATGATTTCGTGGTTGTGATCTCCTCAAGGACCATATGTTTGGGAGAGGATTTGAGTGTAAGCTTTCATAGTTTGATGAAATCTATGGAACTTGAATGTTTAAAAGTCTATTAGATTGAGTAAAACCTTGGGTATTCTTACTAGGACTCTATATTTGGAGATCTAAGTATGAGGTTCTCCAAGGATAAATCTATGGATCAATTTATATTTCATCATTCATTTTGATGGTCATAATCGTACTTGATCCTAGCTCTCTCTAGAGTCATGGATTAAGTTTGATTTGAAATATGAACATTAATTCAATATTGGTGCAGTGAATCCTTAAACCCTCTGTGATCAAAGATTTTTCATAAAATCATGGTCCATTGGAATGGGATGAGACCAATTGGAGGGTGTTCATAACTCATATGAGTACCGCTGTGATTGTTGTTTTGATAAGATTCCATACTTAGGATGGTTTGGGCTTATGGTTTCAAAATAAGGAATTCTCTGTCCAAAATTTTAGAACAGCAAACCGGTTTTAAAATTGATAGATCAGAACCCTAACCAAGTTTTCATGACCTTTAATAATTTTTTCTAAGTACCTTAATGTGTTAGGAAGGTTCCCTAAAACGAATGAAGCAATTTAGATTTGTTTGCTATTTTTAAAAAATCATACAAGATCTCTGGACAGAGAGTAGTAAAATCCTGAGTGAGTTCTAGTATTTTCCGTATTCCCGGAGATCTAACCGTTGAAACCGCGATTTTCTTTTTGGGTTAGAAACTAGACTCACAGAGGCATAACATATCCAAATATCATTAAGATCCAACTGTTGGAAGTATTTTATTCCTATTTTTGAAAGTCTAGTCTGCTCTCTGTAAATCACAAAACACTGCTTCTGTTTTCATCTAATCATATTGATTTCAACTTAAATGGTTTTCTAATGTCTTGGAACCCAAATCATGTTTTGAATAATGATAATTTAGCTTAAATCCAGAGTCTAAGTGATCCAAGTTAGTGAATAAATTCATATCTCATTCTTGTTCATAATCATTCATTCATTCATATACATTGATGCTTATAATTAGAACTAGTTCTTGGATAAAGTTGGACTTAGTTGAAAAGTTGGACTTAGTTGAATCTAATTGAACATGACTTAGGATTAATTACTCTTTGATATTATATCTTGTCTAAGGCATGTGTACTAACCTTTGTTTTGTAGCGCATTTGAGGTACAACTTCTCATCCCTTCTCTAGTTTAATTCATTTTTTTGATTTTGAATTGATTTTCAACTCCATGTGCGACACTTTAGACTAGGTCTTGCCTTATGTTTTTATATGTGATAGAGACCTTTTCTTGGGATTTCTATTCTCGCATGCATTGCACATTTAATATTCGCGGCTGGATCCCGGGTATGTTCTCTAGTTCTCTATTGCATATCATGTTGTTTGCTATTTGAATTACGTGGCTTATGAATGATATTTTGTCATTTGAAATTTTGCACCCTTTTGACATGCTTGTGATATGTATACTTATATTTATGTATTAGTTGAGGGCATGCTTAAATTATTAATTCGATTAAAAAGGATGTTAAGTAGAGGCCTATCGTGAGATAGGATGAAAGGGGGTGTTTTAGTCCGCCGGGCTCCTTTCCCTTTCATTCCATAATCCCCGGACCCAGTTTATCTTTGGTTTCGCAAAAGATCAGTTTGCTTTAGAATGGTTTCTTAATTTTTCCTTTTAAAAATTAAGTGGCGACTCTTTGAAATTTGAAAAAAAATGTTTTACAAAAGTGGGCCCAAATGCCGGCATCCACAATCTGAAAAGCTGTGGGTAAGAAACCTGCGATATCCACAATCTGGCGACTCCACTGGGGATCGAACCCAGAATCTCTGGTTTCGCAGACCAGAATTCTGATCTTGGGTTCACTCAAGGATTAGACTTGAAAGCATCCTTCTAATCAAATTAATTAATCTTTGTATGCCTGTTGCATTGCACTTGCATGTCTCGCCAGTTGATTGCACGGAACTATGACCTTGGAGGCTCGGGCCAACCCGGTCGGTCAAGCCATCATGGGGCCGTGTGATCACCCTTGATCTCGTACCATGTTTTGGTATATGAAGCATCCTATCGGGTGTGTGTCAAGGGTCCCTTATTTGACCAAAACCCGGCCTTTGCATAGTAGTTTCCATAGAACCTTTTAAAATTAGGGAATCAATTCTTGATTAGGATTTATGTGCTAGGGAGTTTTGTATGCCCGAAAGGGATTACTTGAGATGATGACGATGCTTACTTGATAAAAGATGTGTAACCTCTTAATCACTTTTGAGCAATTCCTTTTCATGTCCTATGACATTTAAGAATAAGCCGAATCTTGATTATAAGATTACATCTCTTGTATCATGTTTAGCTAAGCATCATTGACCTTGTATGCATCCGAATTCATGAAAACTGCGATGATTATCTAATCGTGTGATGCTCCTACCCAAGAATCCAAAGTTCATTGTTTATGAAATTTTTGATTAATCATCATCATTTATCCAAAAGAAGAAGAAATTGTTTTGAAATTTTTTTTTTACCCTTTCAAAGGAAAAAGTGTTTAAGGTTCATTTTCTTTAATCAAGTAAAACCCAAATCATTTTTTTATTGAGATATATTTTCATGTCATCACTTTAAAGAAAAAAATCCAAAAAACTCAGGAATTGTTTTTTGGGAGAAATGCTTCTCAAATGAATTTCAAAGCAAAAATTTAATCCAATCATCTTTGTTGAGCAAAGGTTAAACATCCTCATTCTCAAAAGAATTCTCAAAAAATTGTTTTCAAAAGATTTTATCCTAAAAAAAAAAAATACTTTCCAAAATAAATTTCAAAATTTTAATACTTAAAAGGGGTAATGAGGATCACAATGAAAAGAGAAATTGGCGTACTTGACATGGATGAGGATTTTATGTGCTTATATGTTTATATGCTAGAACTAGGATTTTCTTTTTTATTGACATATAGAATAGACACACACACACACATGCATCGCATCCATGCGACATATGAGCCATTCATAATTTTTTTTTTACCAAGCATTTTCAAAAAATAAGATTGTTTGAAAATTGATTAAAAATAAAAATGGTTGTAGGCAAGATAGCATTGGACACCAGGACAGTTTGGGTCAGGGATTCAAGTGCAAGGTTAGTACGAAGAGAGCCAGAGACAGAAATAGAAATGGATCACGAACAACATGCTGCAGAAATAGCACAATTGAAAGAGAGAATGGACCAAATGATGACCATGTTGGAAACACTGACCCGTCAGAGGCCTGTAGTTGATCCACCAATAATCAACCCTCCCCCACCCGTTCGGGATATGGAAGATGATTGGTTTGAGGATCCGGAACCACCGAGAGCTGATGTACCGAGATGAAGGAGAAGGTGGAAGAGCTAGAAAATGTTGTCCGCAATTCTAATGGGGTTGATAGGTTTGACGGTTCTGGAAACCCCAGAAACCATGTGAGGATGTGCATTGGGGCCTTTCAGCCAAGTGGTTTGAATCCTGCCATGATGGCCATGCTGTTTCAACAAACTTTGACTGGGGCAGCTTTATCCTGGTATTTCACATTAGAGCCAAGCAAAAGGCGCACATGGGAGGAAGTGGTGAAAGCCTTTGTCACCCAATATGAATACAACCAAGAGCTCGATGTAACTGTGAGGGATCTGGAAACAACCATGCAAGAGAATAGAGAGTCATTTGCTAAATTCCTGGCACGATGGAGGGGGAAAGCTGCAAAAATGACCCAACGGCCATCAGAGAAGGAACAAATACAGATTGTAATCAAGAACCTGCAGAGTGTGTACCAGGAGAAACTAATGTATCAATGTATTCATACCTTTGCTAAGTTGTTTGAAATTGGGACAAGGATAGAAGACACCATCAAAGACGGAAAGATCAAAAGAGAAGATTCCCAGGGGAACCGCCCTAGAAGACCATTCTATGGGGGGAATGCTGGAAATCAAGTAGCAACTGATGTTAATGTTCTAAGCCAGCCGGAAGAAGGGCAGAATTTTGCGAGAAAAGGGGGTGCGTCGAGACCAAAGTTGGAAGGGCAGCTTCGTCTCTTTACGGATTTAGGGGTTTCTCTAACTACCATTCTCAAGCGATTAAAGGAAAAAGGATATCTCAAGCCTCTAGATCCAAAACCAATGCCTGATCCACTTCCATCGGGCTTCAATACAAGCCTCTATTGTGAGTTTCACCAAGCTCATGGCCATACGACTGACCGATGTATGAGGTTAAGGCATGAAGTACAAGATTTGATCGATAATAAGACCATTTCCCCTCCGCCTGCAGATCGACCGCATGTGACTCGGAACCCGCTCCCCAATCATCATGCTGTACCACCACCACGGAACATCAATCTCTTAAATATTGGGAAGGAAATCTTTGACCCATCTGTGTTGATCGTATCGGTAGGACAAGCTGCCAAAGCTTATGAATTCCCAAAAGATCAGAGGATATGCCTTATAGTAGTCGAGGAAGAGGATTGGCTGATAGGAGGAGAAGAAGAACAAGCATTTGAGGAAGATATGGACAATGAAATCATCCAAATCAATTGGTGGGATCCAAACAATCCTACTAATAACTCCATTTGGGAGGAGGAGGTGTACAGTGACACAGATGGTCTGTGGTCTGAAGGGGAAGAAGAGAGAAATGCTGAGGAAGTGGTCAATCATCCCAAGCTGTGTGGGTTAGATGGGAATGATTTGGAAAAAGGAAAAGGGAAGGATCTTGAAGAAAATAGAGAAGAAGGTCAAGCGTCACATTTCACCCAGAAAGGAGGAGATTTCCCCTATTATGGCTTTCTAGAGCCATGGGCGGACTGCAAAGGTGAATACTTGGAGCAAGGTTTTGAGATCTCTTTCTTACATGAATACACTGACTATGAAGATCCATACTTGCAAGTGCCTACAGAACTAATTACTGTCCAAGATTGGATTTGTGCACTGGATGATCTGGCTATGAGGAACCTTTTTAATGAAGAAGGCAGTAAGAGCGAGGAGAGCGGTCCAAAGAAGATCATAGAAGTGAAGATTGGGAAAGAACAGATGGAAGAAATACTGAAAGAAGAGGTCACAAAAAATAAAGCAAGGAGGGAGAAGCTGGAAAATGGAGGAGAGATAGAATCAGGGAATTTGCCAAAATGTCCTTGAGTCTAGTGATAGGATTCCCCTACCCCGGAAGTTTGTAATGGCCAGTACGAGCCAAACCTTTTAAATTTTCTGTTATCAATGAAAGTGACTGATTCTGCTTACTTGATTCCGCTTAATGATTTTTTTTAATAACTAAAAAAAAAGAGAGCAAATGAACCTGCATGCAAAATCTTTGAGGAAACCTTGGCATTTAACTTAGAAAATGAAGAAGATTCTCAAAGTAATTCTTTCCATATTTCACTCAATAAAGATAAAAGCATAAAATTGATCTCATTGCTAAAAGAATACAAGGATGCCTTGCATGGTCCTATGATGATGTGCCAGAATGAATTCAGAAATTATCCCACATCACCCCCTTTATACCAAACCTAAAAGGTGAGCTTACAGTCCAAAGCCATGAACTTGTTCCTTAATGGTAGCTAGATATCTTAAATAAACTTCTTCTTCTTAAACGAAAAAAAGAGAGCTCGCTAGGATGAAAACCCGAAAGGGCGCCTAGGCAAAAGTTAGAGCAAAATAAGATGCGTGTTGATTTCAAAATCTGAATCCTAGCCAGTCAAAATCATGAAGAGAATAAGAGATAGTGAGAAAAGAAAGGAAAGAAAAAAAAAAGTAGAGAATTCTTGATTACTTCAAAGTACATGAATTATCCTAAGAAAAGAAATTGGAAATGAAAAGAAAGATTTGAAAGTATCAATCAAATTTTTGTGAGAGACTCAATGGATAAGTGATAAGTGGACCTAAAACAATGCAGAAATATCTTTGAGAAAGATAAAGAGTAATTTGGAGGGCTGATATTACTATATGAGTATGATAGAGTATGAGTAAAACATGATGTATTATGAGAGTTGTAAAGATTGACTGGCTAGTGATAAGGTGAAAAGAATCAACCGCCACAAAACAAAAAAGGGGAAAGAATAAAAGAAAAGAAAGAAAAAAAGAAGGAAGAAAAGAGGAAAAGAAAAAAAAAATGCATAAGAAGGAGAAGTAGTTCATCATCTTGTTCGAAAGCTGCCACAAGGAATATGTTTCAGAAAATCTGCCCAGAAAGGGCACCCATTGAACCTAAATGAAAACATGGCTCGAAAAGCCCACCAATTCTTGAAGCCTTATTCTTTCAAGACCTCCAGAGTAGATGAACTACGTTTTGACCTGATTCCCATTCGGGGATGCGTAGGCAGCCTGGAAGGTTCGGTCACAACTACACACACAGTCAATCATTGCACTTCTTTCAGGCCTCGATCGAACTACTATAGGACCTGATGCCCATTCGGGGATAAGTAGGAGGGTCTCCCAAGGCCCTCGGTCCAAAGAAGAAACCCAATCAATTCATGAAATTACCTTGAGAATTAGGGGCAAACTATCATTTGCACAGAGGCCGCGTCAACTCCCTCAAACTAGGGGCAAACTTCGTTTGCCTAGCATTCCCAAGCCCCCTGTCAAACTAGGGGCAAACTGTCATTTTCCAAATAAAATATCTCTGTGTTTACTGGCTTTCAAGGACCAAGCTTAGGCATCCTAAGAATTCTTGAAGTAAAAAGTTGAAGTTTTCATGCATAAATCTAAAATTGATTTAAGATGGAAAGAAACATGAAAAGAAGAATTCTTCATTATCAAAAAGTCAATCGTAAAGGAAGATACAATGAAAGAATATTATGGGATAACAATTTTTTCTAAAGTTGATCAAAGAAGCGCAAAGAAAAGAAAGCAGAATTAGTCACAAATTTGAAAATGTGTGTAACTCAACTCAGTTTGAGTCTACCTTCTTGAAATCCAAAAGATATATTCCGCAGAGGGATCAACAAGAATTGAAGATTCCAAAAGAAGGGTAATAGCAGGGAGGTCAGGGAGTCAGATTCTGCTCCGCTAAGGAAATCAAATAGAGGTCGAGTAATATCTTCAGAGAGAGCAAAATCAAGTGAATACCCTCAGCAGATCAGGCTCCAAGCCATACAAGCTAATCATTGGATGAACCAGAAAGCCTTTGGATTTGTCTATAATCAAAAAGGAAATCAATAAATAGAAAAGTGGGGTTGTTGTGGAGAACTGGCTCATACTTCTTCCTCTTCTTGCCCGAATCGCCCAAACTGCTGTCCATAGCAAGCAATCCATTAAAAAGAATATTTTGAAAAAAAAAAAAAAAACGATAAAGATAAATCCGAAATAAGAAGCATATAAACATCTCTTCAGCTAGAATAGCCCTAAAGCAAATCTTTTGAGGCTGTATCATCATCGATCAAATTCTCGGTCTTGGTATAAGTCGTCTATCGCATCCTATGAGTCAGCGATCAAATCTTTGATCTTGGCATAAGTCATCTACTGCAGCCTGGGGTTACCGATCAAAACAAAAAGGGAAGGAATAAAACCAAGTTTAGAAATGCCGAAAACAAGTTGTCGAGTCTGCGCGACTCCAGGTCTTCGAAAAATAAAATGAATTTTTAGAAAATGAATTTTCGAGTCCGCGCGACTCCCAATCTTTGAAAAGTAGAAATGAACTTTCGAGTCCGCGCGACTCCCAATCTTTGAAAAGTAGAAATGAATTTTTGAGTCGCGCGACTCCCAATCTTTGAAAAGTAGAAATGAATTTTTGAGTCTGCACGACTCCCGATAGAAAATGAATTGTTTAAGTCCGCGTGACTGTTCTGAAAAGGAAAAGAAAAATAAAAATTACCCTTTCAATACCGAGCGAATTTGGGGTCATTGAATCTGGAGCAATTCTGACTTTTATTTTGGGGTCATTGAATCTGGAGCGATTCTGACTTTTCTGCTCTCTGGGGTCATTGAATCTGGAGCGATTCTGACTTTTCTGCTCTCTGGGGTCATCGAATCTAGAGCGATTCTGACTTTTTTGCAAAAACACTTTTCTGCTTTCTGGGGTCATTAAATCTGGAGCGATTCTGACTTTTCTGCTCTCTGGGGTCATTGAATCTGGAGCGATTATGACTTTTCTACTATTTGGGGTCATTGAATCTGGAGCGATTCTGAATTTTCTGCGATCATTGGGGTCATTAAATCTGGAGCGATTTTGACTTTTCTGCTATTTGGGGTCATCGAATCTGGAGCGATTCTGACTTTTTTGCTATCTGGGGTCATCGAATCTGGTGCGATTCTGACTTTTCTGCAAAAACACTTTTCTGCTATCTGGGGTCATCGAATCTGGAGCGATTCTGACTTTTTCTGTAAAAACATCTCATTTCTTGAAAGACATCAGAGTATAAGGCGCGAAGCGCATCTCAGTCTTTTCAAAAGCATGGTTCCTGATTCGACACTGGAGTTTAGGCGTGAAGCACATCTCAGTCGATCAGATGATCCTCATAAGACACCGGAGTATAAGACGCGAAACGCATCTCAGTCTTTTAACACGCTTCATGATTCGGCACCGGAGTATAAGACGCAAAGCGCATCTCAGCCAATCGTTATTCTCATAAAAAAAAATGGCAATCGCGACTTTCCTAGGACAGGACGTCATCAGTATAGAAGGATTTCAAGACAAAGGTACGTTTTGCTAACTCTAAGGAGTAGCCTTGTCCTAAGTAATTGAACCTGAAAACATAGAGCATAAATTTGCTTGAGCACGTGCATCACGATAGGATAGGTGCATTCATCTGTGTGACTACCTGCGTTTGTGTATTGTTGTCCCTTGCTCGAACTACGTCTTGGTCTGATTCTCGATGGGATACGTAGGCAGCTCATCTTTGAGCACGACCAGCATTTGGCTATCTGCGCACCCGATTTTGCAACGCACTTTTTGTTTTTACCAAGATTCGACTGTTTGGTCAAAGGCTTGTCTTTCACACAGGCTTTGACATTCATTCGTGATACGCGTTGCTCCACGAACTCTGTCAAAGAGGGGCAAACTGTAGACACCCCAATTTTGACCAAACGTCAAATCCAGGGATTGGTTACCTCTCAAAGACCGATGATGACGATGACCGTGACGTTCGAAGATTTTCCAAGAAATTCAAAATCTTCAAGATGTTCTTCAAGTTAAAATTGCAAAATTAAAAAAAATATATATAATAAAAAAATTATATATATAATAATAATAAAAAAGAGAGAGGGTTTGGGTATTCGGGAGAAACCCGAACATTGAAGGACACATGAGGAAATCAGTCTGAAGATTTGCTCAATATACATATAAAAAGGTTTTGAAAGAAAGTATAAAATGAAAATGATAAAAAGGAGTTTTAAATAAAGGAAAATTGTCTCTTGATAATAATAATAATACTAATAATAATAATAATAATAATAATAAGAAAAGCATAGTATATTGAAGAATATACCATGCACATGGGTGCATACCACCCACATGGGTGCATACCACCCACATGGGTGCATTTTAGCACAAATTACATGAATATATAAAGATAACTCAAAAAATTAAGTTTAGATTAACTTTCCTTTCGAAAATTTAAAAAAAGGAGCAAATTCAGTTAGCCCAAGCACCCGGAAAACGCGGCGGCACTCACTGAGTGCCGCGCCGGCACTCTCTGTATGCCGCCTGACATTCAGTAAGTGCCGCCTGGCACTCAGAGAATGCCGTCGGGAGCCGTCGAGTGTCGCTGGCTGTAACAGATTGCTTTTCTCACATGTTCTAGAAGAAATCTTTGCACATGGGTCTCCACCCGAATTTACCCATTTATCCTTGAGATGATGGCCGATATAAACAGATCTTCATCTTCATTTTGAGGGGACTTGAACTTTTGAATCAATATACATACATATACAAGAGATATACTTGAGTTTTAGAGAGAGAAAGAGATAAGAATCATATAGAGAATTGAGAAGAAGAAAAGAATTTCTTGAAGAATTTGAAGAACTTTGAGAAGAATTTGAAGATCTTGGAAGAGCTTCACAAGAAATTGAAGAAGTCTTTGAGGTCATAGAGGTAACGTCTTAATCCTTGGTAGAGTTAGGCTAATTCAATCACAAGTTTTTAGATCTAGGAGCTTTTCTCACATTTTCAAAACCTCTCTTCTTATCCCATTTTATCACACACCATCAAGAACTTGTGATCGAATCTCATAACATTTCATTAATTTGGACCTAATTAATGCCTTGGGTTTGAGATAAATTAGTTTTGAAGAATTAGTTTTCTTAGTTCTCTAATAAAACTTTGATTTCCTTTATTTCTATTTCATTCATAAGGTTCATGAGATCTTCCATATCTCATTGAAGCTCTTTGAATTTGATTCCTTATTCTCCTATAATCTTGTGATTCATATGGAGTTTAAGGTTGGTCATGGTCATATTTATACATAGTTGGTGAGATACTAGTATTAACTCATGGCTAGGGGATCTCACTATGAATCTTATGGAATTCACTCCATGTTCCATAGAGGTTTATGTAAATCATAGTCTCATTTAATCTCCAATGACCATTAATTTGGGAGGAGAGTATGATTTCGTGGTTGTGATCTCCTCAAGGACCATATGTTTGGGAGAGGATTTGAGTGTAAGCTTTCATAGTTTGATGAAATCTATGGAACTTGAATGTTTAAAAGTCTATTAGATTGAGTAAAACCTTGGGTATTCTTACTAGGACTCTATATTTAGAGATCTAAGTATGAGGTTCTCCAAGGATAAATCTATAGATCACTTTATATTTCATCATTCATTTTGATGGTCATAATCGTACTTGATCCTAGCTCTCTCTAGAGTCATGGATTAAGTTTGATTTGAAATATGAACATTAATTCAGTATTGGTGTAGTGAATCCTTAAACCCTCTGTGATCAAAGATTTTTCATAAAATCATGGTCCATTGGAATGGAATGAGACCAATTGGAGGGTGTTCATAACTCATATGAGTGCCGCTGTGATTGTTGTTTTGATAAGATTTCATACTTAGGATGGTTTGGGCTTATGGTTTCCAAATAAGGAACTCTCTGTCCAAAATTTCAGAACAGCAAACCGGATTTAAAATTGATAGATCAGAACCCTAACCAAGTTTTCATGACCTTTAATAATTTTTTCTAAGAACCTTAATGTGTTAGGAAGGTTCCCTAAAAAGAATGAAGCAACTCAGATTTGTTGTTATTTTTAAAAAATCATACAAGATCTCTGGATAGAGAGTTGTAAAATCCTGAGTGAGTTCTAGTATTTTCCGTATTCCCGGAGATCTAACCGTTGAAACTTCGATTTTCTTTTTGGGTTAGAAACTAGACTTACAGAGGCATAACATATCCAAAAATCATTAAGCTCCAACCGTTGTAAGTATTTTATTCCTATTTGTGAAAGTCTGGTTTGCTCTTTGTAAATCACAAAAAACTGCTTCTGTTTTCATCTAATCATATTGATTTCAACTTAAATGGTTTCCTAATGTCTTGGAACCCAAATCATGTTTTGAATAATGATAATTTAGCTTAAATCCAGAGGCTAAGTGATCCAAATTAGTGAATAAATTCAAATCTCATTCTTGTTCATAATCATTCATTCATTCATATACATTGATGCTTATAATTAGAACTAGTTCTTGGATAAAGTTGGACTTAGTTGAATCTAATTGAACATGACTTAGGATTAATTACTCTTTGATATTATATCTTGTCTAAGGCATGTGTACTAACCTTTGTTTTGTAGCGCATTTGAGGTACAACTTCTCATCCCTTCTCTATTGAATTGATTTTCAACTCCATGTGCGACACTTTAGACTAGGTCTTGCCTTATGTGTTTATATGTGATAGAGACCTTTTCTTAGGATTTCTATTCTCGTATGCATTGCACGTTTAATATTCGCGGCTGGATCCCGGGTATGTTCTCTAGTTCTCTATTGCATATCATGTTGTTTGCTATTTGAATTACGTGGCTTATGAATGATATTTTGTCATTTGCAATTTTGCACCCTTTTGATATGCTTGTGATATGTATACTTATATTTATGTATTAGTTGAGGGCATGCTTAAATTATTAATTCGATTAAAAAGGATGTTGAGTAGAGGCCTATCGTGAGATAGGATGAAAGGGGGTGTTTTAGTCCGCCGGGCTCCTTTCCCTTTCATTCCATAATCCCCGGACCCAGTTTATCTTTGGTTTCGCAAAAGATCAGTTTGCTTTAAAATGGTTTCTTAATTTTTCCTTTTAAAAATAAAGTGGCGACTCTTTGAAATTTGAAAAAAAATGTTTTACAAAAGTGGGCCCAAATGCCGGCATCCACAATCTGAAAAGCTGTGGGTAAGAAACCTGCGATATCCACACCATGGTTGTTAACATTTGGCTGAATGTATGAATAACTTCACATCCACTTCCATCGTTCTTCTCACTTTCTTTCAGGACACCACCATCATCTTTCTTTTCACTTTTTTTTCTGGACACCAGCATCATCATTTTTTTCTTCTTTTTTTTCATAGTTAAGAAAAAGATCAATTAAATAATGCGTTTCAATTTAATATCTTTTAATAACACTTAATTAGTAAATATTTTACCTCAACACCAATGAGCACAAGCTCTTTAGGCCAAGCAACAATTGACCTAATAGCATATTTAATTTGTGTCATCTCATCACCAACCGGTATAGGGAGTGCAACATTTGAGAAAATAGCTTCCGTTATTTTACTAATATAGACACGTACATTTTGTTCCCCTAAACTAACATTATGAATTTTCTCATGAGGTCCACTCTTCTCAAAGACCATCCCCACTGCAACAATGTTGTTTGTGGTGCCAACTTCCAACCTGCATCTCTTTTCTTATAATAAATATGACCATGCCAAATTTCAAAATCCAACAATAAAATTGCAAGGATAACACTCATTTTAAAAAAAGAATACATGCCTTTCCAGTACTTGATACGTGAGGTGATGCATGTTCATGAGCCTTTGCTGTCCCATCAATTTTTAACTATGCATAAAAGAAAAAAAAGTAGATTCATAGCAAAAAAAACCCTAAAATAAAACATGATGTAGAATTGTACAATGATTTCCATTACACTTTTTGAACCTGATTCACTCTTACTACCACTTATACCCCACATTATCCTTTTCGAAGAGAACTCATCATTTCTGTTATCCCTTTTTTGAGTATTTGAAGAAACCTTCTCAGATGAGTGTCCCTTAAGGAAATTGGTGTTGCAATTGACTAAACTTTTGTTCTGCCTCTATTCTTCTTTGTTGTTCCTCCTTTAATTTGAACTTCAACTCATTTATATATTTTCTTGATGCACGTCTAGGCAGATTAAGGTAGTTGGAGGGGGTGACTCCAAATCCTAGACCTCTCACACGACTAGAGGGCTCGAAAGTGCCCAATGCCATACTAAGGATGTCAGAACTTCCTTCTATTACTGCACTCCCATCCTCAACTTGTTTCTTCATTGTAACCTAGAAGGATGATAAGTGTGAAGTACAAATATGGGCAAAGCATATTTAAAAGAGAGAGAGAGAGAGAGAGAGAGAGAGAGAGAGAGAGAGAGAGCACAATGCCGATATTGATTGCAAAGTACTTACCACTTTGTCAACCATTTCCTTGTTGGCATCGTCTTTGAACCTACCACTTTTTTTTTCTTGGCCTTTTGTCCATAAGAAACTTCAATCATCTTCATATTTGGGTCCCAACTCCTCTTTCTATCATCACAATAAAGTGTAAAAAATATAATCAATACCTTTGCATTGATAGTATCATAAAAAAGATTCTCATAATTAAACCTACCAACTCTTCGGCCAAACCATCATAGCCTTTCTTTCTCATACGATGATTATATATATTCTTTGCTCGCCTTTCACGTTGCTCCTTGGTTAGAACCTTATAATTACAAAACATAAGGATGGGAATAAAATTAGTATTAACTTTATAAAACCCAACTCTACTTTGCATACTTCAATAATTCTTTTGAATTATACCTTAAAATTTTCGAAGAGCCTAACTTTGACAAATTCATCCCATGTCGGCTGATCAATATACTTTTTATACTTCTATGGCGGGTCTTAAGAAGCTCGGGCCTGTCTTTAAACTTATTTATCCAATCTCTAGTTAGGTTTGTTTTGAATGCCCTCCACTTAGTTGCCATGGATGATAAGCTCAACTTTTTGGTGTTTGGGTCTACTTCAAATTTAACCTTGAGATGTAGAAAGACAAGAATCAGTTAAACATAGAAAGATAATCCATCTTCTACGAAGTACAAAGAACAAATTCTATCATCTGTATAGCTTCCCACATGCTCTTTTTTAAGCTATCTGGCACCTTGTGCCACGTTAAGTAAGTTATTGGCACAAAAGACTTCACCAATAGACCCATGTAACCTGTTAGCTTTTTTTATGTGAACCTATGGGCTGTCCTTTGGAATTAATGATTTTCAATCTTTCTTCACTGTTGGTTATTTGCATCATATCATTTAGCTTTACTGGTCCTCGACCTTTATTATCAAAGGACATTTCTTCTGAATCTTTGTCATTTTCCATCTCCACGATAAGATGAACACTTCACTGAGGCTGCAAAATTCAGAGATTGTAACACCATCTAAATGAAACAATTGGCTTATTATACATCATGAATAAACTACAAATCCAATAATAAATGAAGAAATAAAATAATTCAAATAAAACAAATCCACTAAAGAAATGAAACAATTCAAATGACACAATTCAATTCGAAAGGGGCATGTTAGGCAACATTATTAAACTACAAATCCAACTGAAGAAGTTGACAGAAACAAACAATTACATTATAGAACGGTCATAATGTAATAAGTTTTGTTGCTTTAAAAGTAATCAAAAGGGAAAAAATGCAATTAAGATTTTGAATGGTTGATCCAAGTCCCCTCATCACAATCATCACGTGCATAAGTTGATGATGATTCATCTATCACATCGAAGATTTCAGCATTTGGGAGTACGTTAATGGAAATTTCATCTCCGATAAGGTCATCATCATTTTCTTCATCATAATATTTTCTTTGAGGAGATGATAGAACAATTGACCATTTAGGATCCAATTGGTCAGGGGCATAAAAGACTTATTTTGCTTGAGATGCCAATATAAAAGAGTCAGATTTATGGCCCACTCTAGAAAGATCAACCGACGTGAAACCAAGTTCATCCACCTTGATTCCATTTTTACTATCAACCTAATCACACTTGAATGCCGAAATCTTGAAAGAGATATAATTAAGCTTCCATATCTCTTTAATCCCGCCATAAAAAATTATTTCTGTAGTCACAGGACTGGTACCCTTTGTGCTAGCAACCTACAACGTCTTTGCCACTATGTACACTCCACTATTTTGGTTGACCTGTACATCATCACGGTCCTTCATTTGATAATGAAAACCGTTAATGACATAGCCAGTAAATTTTACAACATCCGGGCGAGGTCCAAGGGCTATCCATTTTAAGGTATCTGAGACTTGTTGCTCTATTTTGACCTAATTTTTAAGAAGTTAATTTAGTCACAATTATCAAATAGGAGATATAATATAACTATATTATATGAATCATACCCTTGTACGTAACCAATCAATAAATGTACGGTTGTGCTCATCTTCCAAGAATTTTATATTTTTCCCTTTACGAGGGTAAGCTTCTTTTAAGTACTCCTCATGCGCCCTATTAAGTTATTAATAATACATCATAAACCATTTTAAAAAAGCAACAGAGGAATAAACATTCATACTAAGGAGAAATTGAAAAGTCTTTACTCTATATAAGGTTGAACATCATTTGTGCGATGTAATACATAAAGATGTGCCTGGTTCAAGGACACGCGGTCAACTTCAATGACATTAGCTCCTCTGAAAGGTTTTTCTTCATCTCTAGCAAATAGAACTCTGATTGGATCTAGGTTAGTTAAGAACTTAGAACAAAACTCAATTGCCTCTTCTAAGATATACCATTGGGCAATGAACCCTTTCGATCAATTTTGTTTCTCACATAACCCTTCAACACTCTCATGTACCTATAATATAAATCATGATAAAGTTAAAATTACAATGATGAGTACTTGCTAATGGTAGTAAATAATTAAATTAAATGTTTTAATATGCTGACCTCTCGGGTGAGTACATCCATCTAAAGAAAACCGGACCACCAAGTTCAACCTCTCTAACAAGGTGCACCATCAAATGCACCATTATGTCGAAGAATGATGGTAGAAAGTATTTTTCCAACAAGCATAGTGTGACCACAAGGTCCTTTTGGATTTCTTGTAGCTTCTACACATACACAACTTTGACACAAATAGCATTGAAGAAGAAGCACACTCTGATAATAGCATATCTCACATGCTTTGGCAACACACCTCATATTGCAATAGGAATAAGTTATTGCATTAAGACATGGCAATCAAGGGACTTAGGTCCATACAATTTCAAATCTTCCATTGACACACGACTTCTAAAATTTGAAGAATATCCGTCTGGGACCTTTAGCTCAAGCAACGATTTGCACACCATTATTTTTTCTGCTCTAGTTAACGAATAACATGCTGGTGGTAGGTACGTCCTTGTCCCCTTAACTTGCGGTGCCAATTTTTTCCTCAAACCCATTTCTACATGGTCCTTACGACAATTAACTCCATCTTTTGTTTTCCCTGGAATGTTGAGTAGGGTCCTAATAATATTATCACAAACATTCTTTTCGATGTACATGACATCCAAGTTATGTCGAATAGGAAGATGTTTCCAGTACTTGAGCTCAAAAAATATAGACTTCTTCTTCCAACTTGTAACGTCAACATTGTGTGCATTTTCTTTCTTATTTCCTTTTTTCCTCTTCTTTGATGTTGATTTCTTATTTTTAAAGTTTTTCTTTCCCCATGAAACCTTGATCCCCCTCTTTAATAATATCTGTTCACCACTCAATGGTTCGGGATGTGACCTAAAATCTTGATCACCATTAAAAGCCTTCTTTTGATTTCAAAATGGATGATTTCGTGGAAGATATCATCTATGCCCTGTATAAATACACTTGCTACAATGTGTCAGTCTAAGAGAATATGTTTTCTTATTGCATATTGGACAAGCAAAATATCCTTTGACGGTACAGAAAATTTTTCATATGCAGAAAAATCATTAATTGTCCACAATTACACGGCCTTTAAGGTGAAAGATTGTTTTTGATAGGCATCATAAGTCTCAACTCCATCCTCCCATAATGTTTTCAAATCCTCAATCAGGGGTGCTAAATAAACATCTATATCATTGCTAGGTTGTTTTGGACCTGAAATCAACATTGTCAACATCGTAAACTTTTTATTCATGCACAACCACAGTGGAAGGTTGTATGTGTTCAACATAACAGGCCAACAACTGTACCTAGTACTAAGGGTATCATACGGATTAATTCCATCCGCTGAAAGTGACAGCCGTAGGTTTCTCAGTTTGCTGTGAACTCGGGCCACTTATCATCAATTATTTTCCATGTTGGCGAGTCTGCTGGGTGATGCAATTGACCATCAACTTCTCTTCCTTTCTCATACCATGTTAAATCATTTGCCATCCGGGCAGATTGAAACCACCTTCTAAATCTTAGAATGGCTAGAAAGTACCATAATACTTTGGCAGGTACACCCTTGTTTTGTTTATCCTTACTTTCTGTGGGCATATTTTTCTTCACCTTATACCTTGACACTCCACACTTTGGACATGTAGTTGAATCTTCATACTCATTTCTATAGAGTATGCAATCATTGGGGCATGCATGTATTTTCCTGTTTTCCATTCCAAATGTCGACAAGATAAGCTTAGCCTCAATTGTTGACAAGGGCAATTCATTATCTTCCGGAAGCATATCGGAGAACAATGCCAATACTCAGAAAAGCTTTTATCACTCCACCAACTCTTGGCCTTAATATTGAAGAGCTTCACTGTTGCAGATAACTTAGTGTGCTTCTTACACCCTTTATACAAAGGTTTCTTTGCATGTTCAAGCAATTTTTGGAATCCTTCAATATCACCTACGGCACTTGCATTTATAGACTGAACCATTTATATTATTCTTGCAACATCATTAAAGGTCTCCTCTTCATCATCTTTGGAGATAGGCTCGTCTACATTGAAATTTGGCGGTATTTCATTCTGGTCATCTTCCCCATGCCACTTCCATATGGTGTAGCTGGGATCAATACCGTATCTAGTGAGATGAAATCGGATCTCTTTTAGTTCTAACTTATAAATATTATGACATTTAGTGCATGGACACCGAATTGATTTTAGATCCTTCGCACCATCTTCAACAACATTAAGAAAATGTTGAACCCCTTCCCTGTATTCGTTCGACAATAGTCATTTCTTCATCCAAGACCTATCCATATCCTAGAATAAATAACGTAGCAACCTTTAATTTGCATGTTTTGTATATATAATCATACTCCAACCAACATAAAAGAGCAATGAATTCAATAAAAAAGGATGGGCCTCAAACTAATTATTGCTACACCATCTATGATGGTTGGAGAAATCCATCATAGAGCATAGAGTTCTACTAGGCTCATGAATTTAGAGATAGAAAAAAAAATCATAGAGTATATATAAATATATAGGGAATTGTCATGAGCACATATGCAAGTCAGTGCACATTTTTCACGTGCATGTACACAAGAAGGTATACAAAATAGTGTGCTAAACATGTGCACAAATTATGAAAACTGGTGCATAGACATTTTAATGCATTTTAAGTCATATACCTGGAAAAAAGCACACGCCAAAGTTCTAAAAATTAG
The DNA here is from genome assembly GCA_033977485.1 of Hydrangea macrophylla. Classification (NCBI taxonomy): domain Eukaryota; kingdom Viridiplantae; phylum Streptophyta; class Magnoliopsida; order Cornales; family Hydrangeaceae; genus Hydrangea; species Hydrangea macrophylla. Next base: position 81,469,857 of record CM066989.1, read on the forward strand.
TGTGCACGGAGAGGGTCTCATATGCACATGTTGTGCCCGTGCTGTGCACATACTGCCCGAGCGTGGCTATGTGCCACGGAACGTAGTTTAGTTTGTTTTCTTTATAAAGGGGAACTTTGTGAGAAGGTTGATTTAGCTCGAGGCTCTGTGAATGGCTCTCACTGACCATCACAGTGGCCCACTAAGGCTCTGTTTGGTTCATGGATTTTGTGAGGGAAAAGAAAAGAGAAAGGAAAACAAAAATTACAACCAATTCCTTCGTATTTTCCTTCATGCTTAAATCTCATTAAGCATTAAAAAAAATTAAGATGTAATTGTAATATAAGAATTAAGGAATGGAAATGACTCAAAACATTCAAAATGTTTGATTTAATTCTCAACCTATTCTCTTTTCTTTCATATTTTCCTCATCGTTTTCCTTGTTAACCAAACAAAGGAAAATGTAAACTCTATGTTTTCTTTTCTTTTCCCTCACTAAATCCAAGAACCAAACAAAGCCCAAAAGGGTCTTTCATTTAGTTGGATTTGAATCTGAAGACGAGAGAGTGTTTTTGTACAAATTGGAAAAAGGGCTATTACCCAATTGAATGTGTCATGGTACTAGGATTTCTTTACCATCTTTTCAACTTCATATTGAAATTCCATTCCTATACATCTATATTTCTCGAGAAAAATTTCAACCAATGCTGATATATTGATATGATGGCTCACACTAACTTCTTTCAGTTAACAGCCCTAATTCTATATGTAAATGTGCTTGAGTACATCGTTAAATTTTTTGAAAATAGTCATTTTACTGATTGGTGGATGTATGTAATGTAAAATTGTAAGCATGAAAAGAGAAATGACTGAAAGTGCTCTTTTGTGTATTTTGTGATAGTTTCATGGAGTCCCTGCCCTTTTTTTTTTTTGGTTATTCCATTTTATTGCAGAATAAGGCATTGAAAGAGGCTAGCAAATCAAATTTGAGTGCTCTGAACAAGTTTACATCACAAATTAAAAAGCCGCTACAAAAAAGTTCACCTCTCACCTGGTTCCCGAGGAAAAAGGTGGACTCCTATTTAAAGAGGAAAATTAAACTCCTCCAGGTAGTTTCATATGTTACATTATTTTTATTGAATAGATTTCCCTTTGGTTATAAGTACTGACCCACTTGCTACAGGAAGTAGGTGGCTTGAATTCAACTCTTGATGAGACATTAGGCAATTCAAACCCTCATTACTCTCGAGTTTTGAAAGAAAAGATGGCAGTTAGAGAGGCTATAATCAAGGCAATGGAGGCTCAGAAAGCTTAAATGGTGGAAGCTTCTTGGTGTCGAATACTTTGAGCAGCAAGGTAAGCAGATTTAGAAAGGGAATGGGGAAACATTTCCTCGATGCTTGAAACAAACTATGAGGGATTCTTAACCAATGTAGGGGATTCATAATAACTTGTGGAGGATTATTATGCAATAGTGGGAATTCTTTACAAATGTGGGGGATTCTTAATAAACAGTGGGGGATTCTTTATCAATGTAGGGATTCTTAACAAACTGTGGGGGATTCTTAACCAATGTGGAGGGATTCATCATAATTTGTGGAGGATTCTTCAACAATATGGGGGATTCTTAACCAATGTGGAAGACTCTTAACAATTTCGTTAAAAATCCACAACATTTGTTTAAAATCCCGTACAATAGTTGTTATCTCCCATATTGCACATTTGTTCATTATTCCACATATTTGTGAATAATCCTCCACATTTGTTAAGAATCCCCTACAATTTGCTAAGGATCCCCCTCTGCCCACAGTTTTTTAAGGATCCTCCATAGTTTGTTAAGTATCCCACATATTTCATAAGAATCCCCACAGTTTGTTAGGAATCTTCCATATAGCATTATAGCATAAGAATGTGAGGGATCCTTAATAAACTGTGGGGAATTCATAATATTTTGTGGGGAATTCTTAACTAACTATAGGAGATCCTTAACAATTTGTGGGGGATTCTTTTGCGATATCGTGGACTGTTAACAAACTATGGTGATTCATAACCAATGTGTGGGATTCACAATAATTTGTGGGGGATTCATAACAATTTGTTGAGGAATGTTATGCAATATGGGGAATTCTTAACCAATGTGGAAGATTGTTAAGAATCCATAATTCTTGACCAATGTGGGGAATTTTTAACACACTGTGGGGGATTCTTTACCAATGTTGGGGATTCATAACAATTTGGGATTCTTAACAAACGGTAAGGGATTCATAACCAATGTGGGGGATTATTAACAATTTGTTAATAATCCATCACAATTGTCTAAAATCCCGTACGACATTTGTCATCTCCCATATTACACATTTGTTAATTATTCCCCATATTTGTTAATAATCACCCACATTGGTTAAGAATCCCCTACTGTTTGTTAAGGATCCCCTTCTGTTTATTGTGGGAGATCCTCAACAATTGTGGGGATTCTTATGCGATAATGTGGATTGTTAACAAATTGTGGGGGATTCATAACCAATGTTTGGGGTTCTTTACCAATGTGGGGCATTCTTAACTGTGGGGGATTCATAGCAAATTGTGGAATAATCTTATGCAATATAGGGGATTCTTAACCAATTGGGGGGATTTTTAACAAACTGTAGGGAATTTTTTTTACCAATGTGGGGGATTCATTATAATTTGTGGAGGATTCTTAACAAACTGTGGGAGATTCTTAACCAATGTGGAAGATTCTTAACAATTTGTTATTAATCCTTCACATTTGTCTAAAATCCCGTACGATATTTGTCATCTCCCATATTGCACATTTGTTCATTATTCCCCATATTTGTTAATAATCACCCACATTGGTTAAGAATCCCCTACTGTTTGTTAGGGATCCCCTTATGTTTATTGTGGGAGATCCTCAACAATTGTGGGGATTCTTATGCGATAATGTGGATTGTTAACAAATTGTGGGGGATTCATAACCAATGTTTGGGGGTTCTTTACTAATGTGGGGCATTCTTAACTGTGGGGGATTCATAGCAAATTGTGGAGTAATCTTATGCAATATAGGGGATTCGTAACCAATTGGGGGGATTTTTAACAAACTGTAGGGAATTTTTTTACCAATGTGGGGGATTCATTACAATTTGTGGGGGATTTTTAACAAACTGTGGGGATTCTTAACCAATGTGGAAGATTCTTAACAATTTGTTATTAATCCTTCACATTTATCTAAAATCCCGTACGATATTTTTCATCTCCCATATTGCACATTAGTTCATTATTCCGTATATTAGTTAATAATCCCCCATATTTGGTTCAGAATCCCTACTGTTTGTTAAGGATCCTCTCTCCCCCTAGTTTGTTATGGATCCCCCCCTAGTTTGTTAAGGATCCTCCACAATTTGTTAAGAATCCCTCATATCCCTTAAGAATCCCCCACAGTTTCGTGTGAATCTTCCATATGGCATAAGAATGCGAGGGATTCTTAACAAACTATGGGGGATTCATACCAATTTGTGGGGAATTCTTAACCAACTGTGGGAGATCCTTAATAATTTGGAGGGATTATTATGCGATATCTTGGATTGTTAACAAATTGTGGGGGATTCATAACCAATGTATGGGATTCTTTACCATAGTGAGGGATTTATAACAAATTTTGGGGGATTATTAACAAACTGTGAGAGATTCATAACAATTTGTGGAGGAATCATGTGCAATATTGGGGATTCTTAACCAATGTGGAGGATTCTTTAGAATCCATAATTCTTATCCATTGTGGGGGTATTTTTAACAAACTATAGGGGATTCTTTACCAATGTGGGGGATTCATAAGAATTTGTGGGATTCTTAACAAACTGTGGGGGATTGTTAACTAATATGTGAGGGTTTCATAACAATTTGTGGAGGATTCTCATGCAATACGGGGGACTCTTAACTGATGTGGTGGATTTTTAAAAAACTGTGGGAAATTCTTTACCAATGTAGGAAATTCTTAAAAAACTGTGGGGGATACTTTACTAATGTGGGGGTATTCATAACAATTTGTGTAGGATTCTTATGCAATACTGGGGATTCTTAACCAATGTGGAGGATTCTTAACAATTTGTTTAGAATCCATCACATTTGTCCAAAATCCCCTACAATAGTTGTCATCTCTCATATTGCACATTTGTTAATTTTTCTTCGTATTTTTTAATAATCCCCACATTGGTTAAGAATCCCCCACAGTTTGTTAAGGATCCCCCCACTCCCCCACAGTGTGTTAAGAATTCCTCACATCCGATAAGAATACCCCACAGTTTCTTATGAATTTTCCATATAGCATTATAGCATATGAATGTGAGGGATCCTTAACAAACTGTGGGGGATTCTCAACAATTTGTGGAGAATTCTTAATCAAATGTGGGAGATCCTTAACAATTTGTGTGGATTCTTATGCGATATGGTGGATTATTAACAAATTGTGGGGGATTCACAACCACTGTTTGGGGTTCTTTACTGATGTGGGAGATTCATAACAATTTGTGGGAAATTTTTAACTGTGGGGGATTCATAACAAATTGTGGAGGAATCTTATGCAATATAGGAGATTCTAAACCAATGTGGGGGATTTTTAACAAACTGTAGGGAATTTTTTTACCAATGTGGGGGATTCATAACAATTTGTGAGGGATTCTTAACAAACTGTGGGGGATTGTTAACCAATCTGGGGGACTCATAACAATTTGTGGAGCATTGTCATTCAATATGGGGGATTTTTAACCAATGTGGGGGATTTTTAACAAACTGTGGGGGATTCTTAACCAGTGTGGGGGATTCTTAACAAACTGTTGAGCATTCTTAACCAATATAGGGGATTCATAACAATTTGTGGAGGATTCTCATGCAATACATGGGATTCTTAAATAATGTGGAGGATTCTTAACAATTTGTTAAGAATACATCACATTTGTCTAAAATCCCGTACAATAGTAGTCATCTCCCCTATTGCACATTTATTCATTATTTTCCATATTTGTTAATTATCTCCCACATTGGTTAAGAATCCCCTACAGTTTCTTAAGGATCATATCTCCCCCCCCCCCACCCACACACATAGTTTGTTAAGGATCCCGCACAGTTTGTTAAGAATTCCCCATATCCCATAAGATTTTCCCACAGTTTCGTATGAAGCTTCCACATGGCATAAGAATGTGAGCGATCCTTATCAAACTATGGGGAATTCATAACCAAATATGGAGGATCCTTAGCAATTTGTGGGGGATTATTATGCGATATCGTGGGTTGTTACCAAATTTTGGGGGATTCATAACTAATGTGTGGGATTCTTTACCAATGTGGGGGAATCATAACAATTTGTGGGGGATTCATAACAACTTGTGTATGAATCTTATGTTTTTTTTTGCTAAGCAAGGAGTTTTTATTAAAACATTGGCACAAGGCCAAAGAGAGAACATTGAACCATAGGACCAAAACAAGACACTCAACTTGGCATGACTACAAAGGCCACACTAAGTCTAGTCAAATACCAGACTCACAGAAACACAAACAGACCATCAACAAAGCTACAACCACACCTTAAAAAATAGACATCCCTATAAGGACCTCAGAAATCTGACTTACCTAAGAATCTAAAGAAAATGACCAAAACCAACCATAAATATAGCAGAATACAACAGTCATAGAATTCAGCAGCAAAACACTTATGGTCTGATAGAAATAAAACCGCATCTTGAGTTGCTAGAACAAGAAATTCTCGGGACACGAACAGAATTTGGGCATGCTTATCCTAATCTTTTGAGTTGTGAAACATCAAACCCCAATTGGTTAGACCAAGGCCACTAGCAGCATCAACCCATGCCAGAAGGTTCCATAGAGACAAGTTGGATTTAAATTTCTTTATAACAGAATCCCATGTTTATTTTCTTCTGTGATTCACTCCCAACGGAAATCCCAAGTACACATATGGAATTTCACCGTGCTTACACCCAAATAAGCTTGCACACGAACTAGCTTCAATAACATTCTCATCCGTCGAGTATACACATCTTTTAGTAAAGTTATATCTTAACCCCGATACTAACTCATAATACCTCAGCACTCTTCTAAAATTTACCAAGATCTCCTATTTTGCCTCAGAGAAAATAATTATGTCATCAGCGAATTGGAGATGCAATATTCTTAACCCATTTATGCCAATCTCCACACCTTTCCACCAGTCTGCAACTTTCCGATTTTTCGATCAATAAATGCAACGCTTTAGCAACCATCAAGAATAAGAAAGGGGACAGGGGATCACCTTGCCGTAAGCCTCTTGATATAGAAAACTCCTCCATTGGACAGCCATTCACCAAAATAGAAACACGGGCCGTTGAAATACATTCCATGATCCAAGACCTCCATTTAGGGCCAAAATCCCATTAACTCCATTACCTGATTTAAGAAAAGCCCCAATCAACACAATCATAGGCCTTTTCAAAATCAAGCTTCAGGATAATTCCTTCCTTATTACTCTTTTTAATGCTATCAATGACCTCATTTGCAAGCATAACTCCATCTATAATTTGCCTTCCCCCGATAAACGTACTTTGAGTATCACTAATTACCTTTCCCAAAATTTTCTTTAATCTGTTGGCTAGGATTTTAGAGATAATTTTGTAAAAGGCTCCCACCAAACTAATTGGTCTATATTCTTTTAGATTCACGGGATTTTCCACTTTAGGGATGAGCGCGATAAAAGATGAATTAGCTCCCCTTGGCAACTTTCCTGACTCAAAAAATTCTGTCATCATCTCCATGATCTCTATACAACACATCGGCCACAACTTCTTAATAAAATTAAAATTGAACCTGTCTGGACCAGGGGATTTGTCTCCGCCACAGCTCCAAATCGCATCTTTAACTTCTACCATCTCAAAAGGTAACTCCAAAGCACTAGCATCAACTTGCAAAATTCTTTTAACATTCAAATTTGTTAGCACAGGCCTAGACTACACCTTTGATGAGAAAACTCCTTTAAAATATCTAACAACTTCTTTTTTGAGTAGACTTGGATTGGAGACCCACGCACCATCAATGATCAGACCACCAATGAAATTCCTTGTCGCCCTTATACGAGCAATATGATGAAAAAATTTTGTGTTCCGATCACCTTCGTTCAACCATCTACATCTCGATTTTTGTCTCCATAGGGATTCTTTAGCTTTGAATAATTACCCATCATTTACTTTTACAAACTTGCAATTCTACCTGCTCAGCACAAGACAAGCTTTGTTGATCCCCTTTCTTATCAATTTCTTACAATCTTTCTTCCCATTCATTGATCTTGCTACTAATATCCCAATTTTGGACAATTTCATTCTTTTAAGAAATTTTTTAGTCTACGAAATAACCTAATAATGTTACTTTTTCTTAGATTTTCCTCCTTCAACACAGACCATCTTGCTTCCACCTCTTTCAAAAAAGAAGGTCAAGCAACCAACAATCCAAAAATTAAAAAGGCTTGGGACCCCAATCAACCACCTCTGATTTCAAAACTAATGGACAATGATCTGATAAGGTTCTTCTCAATCCATATTGAGATAAGCTGTCGAATCTGGCCAGCCATTCTGCAGTGACCAAAAACCGATTTTTAACCAATGTGGAGGATTGTTAAGAATCCAAAATTCTTAACTAATGTGGGGGATTTTTAACAAATTGTGGGGGATTATTTTCTAATGTGGGGGATTCATAACAATTTGTGGGGGATTCTTAACAAACTGTAGGGGATTCTTAACCAATGTAGAGGATTCATAACAATTTGTGGAGGATTCTCATGCAACATGGGGGATTCTAAACCAATATGGTGGATTCTTAACAAACTATGGGGGATTTTTAACCAATGTGGGGGATTCATAATAATTTGTGGAGGATTCTCATGCAATACGAGGGATTCTAAACCAATGTGGGGGATTCTTAAAAAACTGTGGGGGGATTCTTAACCAATGTGGGGGATACAAAATAATTTGTGGAGGATTCTCATGCAATACGTGGGATTCTTAACTAATGTGGAAGATTCTTAAAAATTTGTTAAGGATCAATCTTATTTGTCTAAATCTTGTACAATAGTTGTCATCTCCCATATTTTACATTTGTTCATTATTCCCCATATTTGTTAATAATTCTTCACATTGGTTAAGAATCCCCTATAATTTGTTAAGGATCTCCCCCACCCCCCCATTACAGTTTGTTAAGGATCCCCCACAGTTTGTTAAGAATCCCCTATATCCCATAAGAATTCCCCACAGTTTCGTATGAATCTTCCACATAGCATAAAAATGTGAGGGATCCTTAACAAACTATGGGGATTCATAACAATTTGTAGGTAATTCTTAACCAAATGTGGGAGATCCATAACAATTTGTGGGGGGTTATTATGCTATATCGTGGATTGTTAACGAATTGTGGGGGAATCATAAATATTGAGTGGAATTCTTTACCAATGTGGGGGATTCGTGATAATTTGTGAGGGATTATTAACACACTGTGGGGGATTCAGAATAATTTGTGGATGAATCTTACACAATACGAGGGATTCTTAACCAATGTGGAAGATTGTTAAGAATCCATAATTCTTAACCACTGTGGGGGATTTTTAACAAACTGTGGGGAATTCTTTACCAATGTGGGGATTCATAACAGTTTTTGGGGGATTCTTAACAAACTATGAGGGATTCTTAACCATTGTGGGGGATTCATAATAACTTGTGGAGGATTCATATACAATACGGGGAATTCTTAACCAATGTGGGGAATTCTTAACAAACAGTGGGGGATTCTTTGCAAGGGGATTCATAACAAACTATAAAGGATTCTTAACCAATGTGGGGGGATTCATAACAATTTGTGGAGGATTTTTATGCAATACAGGGGATTCTTAACCAATGTGGAGGATTCTTAACAATTTGCTAAGAATCCATCACATTTGTCTAAAATCCCGTACAATAGTTGTCATCTCCTATAATGGACATTTGTTCATTATTCTCCATATTTGTTAATAATCCCCCCACATTTATTAGGATCACCTATAGTTTGCTAAGGATCCCCACATTTATGTAGAATCCCCACAGTTTCGTAAGGATCCTCCATAGTTTGTTAAGTATCCCTCATATCCCATAAGAGACCCCCATAATTCATTATGAATCTTCCATATAGCATTATAGCATAAGAATGTGGGAGATCCTTCACAAATTATGGGGGATTCATAACAATTTGTGGGAAATTCTTAACTAACTATGGGAGATCCTTAACAACTTGTAGCGGATTCTTATGTGATATCATGGATTGTTAACAAATTGTGGAGGATTCATAACCAATGTGTGGGATTTATAAAAATTTGTGGGGGATTCTTAAAAAACTGTGGGTGATTCTTAACAATTTGTGGAGGAATCTTATGTAATATGGGGGATTCTTAACCATTGTGGAAGATTGTTAAGAATCCATAATTCTTAACCAATTGTGGGGGATTTTTAGCATACTGTGGGGGATTCTTCACCAATTTTGGGGATTCATAACAATTTGGAATTCTTAACAAACTGTAGGAGATTCTTAACCAATGTGGGGAATTCATAACAATTTGAGGAGGATTCTCATGCAATACAGGGGATTCTTAACCAATGTGAAGGATTCTTAACAATTTGTTAATAATCTATCACATTTGTCTGAAATCTCGTACGATATTTGTCATCTCCCATATTGCACATTTGTTCACTATTCCCCATATTTGTTAATAATCCCCCACATTAATTAAGAATCCCCTACAGTTTGTTAAGGATCCCCTCCCCAAGTTTGTTAAGGATCCCCCATAGTTTGTTAAGAATCCCCCACATCGCGTAAGAATCCCCAATAGTTTCGTATGATTCTTCCATATAGCATTATAGCATAAGAATGTGAGGGATCCTTAACAAACTATGATGGATTCATAACAATTTGTGGGGAATTCCTGACCAACTGTGGGAGATCCTCAACAATTTATGGGAATGCTCTTGCGATATCGTGGATTGTTAACAAATTGTGGGGGATTCACAACCAATGTTTGGGGTTCTTTACCAATGTGGGGGATTTATAACAATTTATGGGGGATTCTTAACAAACTGTGGGGGATTCTTAACTGTGGAAGAATTCATAACAAATTATGGAGGAACCTGATGAAATATGGGGGATTTTTAATCAATGTGGGGGATTTTTAACAAACTGTGGGAGATTCTTTTCCAATGTGGGTGATTCATAACAATTTGTGGGGGATTCTTAACAATCTGTGGGGGATTCTTCACTAATGTAGGAGAGTCATAACAATTTGTGGACGATTCTCTTGCAATACGGGGGATTCTTAACCAATGTGGGGGATTCATAACAATTTGTGGAGCATTTTCATGCAATACGAGGGATTCTTAAACAATGTGGAGGATTCTTAACAATTTGTGAAGAATCCATCACATTTGTCTAAAATCCCGTACAATAGTTGTCATCTCCCATATTGCACATTTGTTCATTCTTCCCCACATTTATTAAGAATCCCCTAAAGTTTGTTAAGGATCCCCCCCCCCCCCTCCCCCCCACAGTTTGTTAAGAATCCCACATATCCCATAAGAATTCCCCACAGTTTTGTATGAATCTTCCACATGGCATAAGAATGTGAGGGATCCTTATCAAATTGTGGGGAATTCATAACCAAATGTGGAAGATCCCTTAACAATTTATGGGGGATTATCATGCAATATGGTCGATTTTTACCAAATTATGGGGGATTCATAACTAATGTGTGGGATTCTTTACCAATGTGGGGGAATCATAACAATTTGTGGGGGGATTCAAAACAATTTGTGGATGAATCTTATGCAAAATGGTGAATTTTTAACCAATGTGGAGGATTGTTAAGAATCCATAATTCTAAATCAATGTGGGGGATTTTTAACAAACCTGCGGGGATTCTTTAACAAAGTGGGG